>ML776915.1:399359-431994 GCA_009831015.1 Picea engelmannii | reverse complement strand
TGCATTTCGATTGATATACATATTGGCATGATTCATAAAGATAACGAAAAAGATTTTTTACACACAATGATGCTTTCTTATGCACATTGATAGCTTATTATTTCCAATGAGTATATGGCTAAATTATTGCAGCAAGAAAATAAATAAGTGAAATCAATGTTGTTAACACAAGAACCAACATCTTTTTTATTCATGGTTGTCACACAAGAACCAACCATAAGAAAATTTATCATGTTGTCACACATATTTCACATGTTGTTACACATGTATTTTACATGATGTTACTCTTGTATTTCAAATCCTAGAAATATTCATTGTTAAAAGGACATCATCAATCAAATCCATAGTTTGAATGCCAAAAGTTCTTAAGAAGATCCATGCATGCTTGCATGAGGACATGCAACAAGTTGAGTTGGGGGGCATGTTGGGCCTCAGAAATGTCACATTTATATCCTCTTTTCCCTTCACCATTCCTTAAATTTCATTGTCTCATTAACATTTTATCATACCATTTCCATAATGATACTTGGGTTTTTTCCTTATTATTTTCCATTGTATTCATTTTAGTATTATAAGTGAATTTGTGATTAAATATTAGAAAAATATCATATTTTCATTATATATCAAGGTTGGATGAGTTTGATGATGTGTGCAAGCATATGTGAAGATTTTAACAAAGTCAAATATTACCACCTAGCCTCAAATTCGAGTTTCATCTTCAAGTTTTGAAGATTTGAAGAATATTTGGGACAATCATGGCATATCTTATCTAAGATATGTGAGAGATGTGTGGAGGATTTGAAGAGATCATATCTTCTAATAATAGGAAAGTAGTTGAGAATGGTTGAGAGAATAGTGGATCTGTAATTATGACACTCTTCAAGACTCTCATGTATATAAGAGAGTGTTCTCTCTTAATGAGGAGGATCATGTTATTCATAGGAGATTAGCTTGGAGAGTTAGAGATCATGTAATTCATAATTTAGTCTTGTAATGAGGAGAAGGGGATTCTTATCTTTGACTCTTAGCTTTGTTATTCTTTCATTCTTTGTCATTTGAATCTTGTAATATAATTTGAGATTGATATATTGTGTGAGCTCACATATGTCTTTTGTCATTCAACTCTTCACATGTTTTATTGCTTTCCTATATTAATTTACTGCTTTCATAGTTAGTCTTCCAATGCTTTCCTAGATTAATTTCATTTCAATAAATTAGATTAGATTAGATTAGTTCTACTTCAGTCCTACATATATAGTGTGTGTTCTTTGTAATCCTAATAACCTCGGATTGAAAAATTAAATAGTTGGGCAATTACTACAATGAAATTAAACGACAATATTTCCGCCTAACAGATAGCTTCCGCAAGCTGCGCTACTTTATGCTCTACTAGTTCTTCCACTTTTTTCTCTAATCCTGTCAAAGAGAGAAGTGCTCTGCTGACTACTTCTTTGACTCTGAGCTGCTCTGTGAGCAACTTCTCTTTCACTTGTTGGATTTTTTCTTTCTCCTCTTCAAAATTTGTTTAGAGAGCAACCTTCTGCTTCTGCGCAACTTAGTGTTTCCCTATGACTAATTTTTTCACTCACATTAGGGCCTATGTGGCGTATTCTATTTCTTCATGTGCATGATGAAGGAAATATTCAGTTGCATCATCTATTCTGTGGGATTGGGTAGGCTCATCACCCAACTCTGGTGCTTCTGATGGCGGGGGCGCAGTGAATACTGCGTGGCGGGATTGAAGGGCATGTTGTACCCATATGAGTTCAACCTTGATTCTGTCATACATCTCTTCTTGCTTGGATTTTTGTTTCTGCAAGACATCCTATGAGGCATCTTCTACAACTATGATGATGAAGTCGAAGTCATCGACCGTGAGCATGGTTCACATCGTGGTTTTTCTCTCTCTTGAATTCTTCTATGAGGTGGGTTTCGTAGGGGAAACCTTTCTTTTCTTTGAGGGATAAGAGTCATCAATAGGATCCCTAGGTGGTGTTAAATCTCCTTGCTTCTGCTGATATTATTTTCCATTGGTCTCTTCTCCATCTACTTCATCATCAGCTCCTCGTCTAGGTGATACTGAAGGAGTTTCATATGATGCACTACTCAGGTTTTGTTCTTCTTCAGTCTTCTTCCTTCTGATGGTTCGAGGTGTGTCTTGTTCTTTATGAGTGGCCTCCAACCTGCCAATTAGTTAGAGATCAGACATTTCTACAGGGTCAATAGGGATAAGGAGGTTTGTTGACCAGTCCTTGGTTATCTCCTCAATGTCCTCCTTTGTGAGCTTATAGTATGACTGAAGCTCTTCTTTATGCTCATATGAACATGCAGTGATATAAATGAAATGCCTATCTGCACAGAAATTCATGAGAGGTATGAACCGATACAAGGTTTTTAGCATCATGCGAGGGACAACTTTGATGGCTCTATTCAGCTGCACGTAGTATGTATGGAATACTGCATTCAATTGCCACTATTTTCCCATATCACTCGAGTACCATAGCATGTTGAAATTTGCATCAAGTGGTTCAAATGGCTCAATGTTCAGGAAGGTCGCACCTTCTGGCATATGCCAAGCAGTAAACTCTATGAAGATCAGAAGCTAGCTAAAGTGGAACTCATAGCCCTAATCCTAAGCTTTGCAGCAATCCAATTCTAGCTGGTTCACTAGGTACTTCACCCAGTTCATCTGGAGTCCTTCTACACATTTCCCGTTGAGGTCAACAACGAATCCTCTGACCTGTGTAGGTATGTTCTTTATCACGATATTTCCTGCTATCAGCTAGCAAGCCAGGCGCACTACGCCATTTTGGAAGGAAGCTACCTTGTAGCCTCGCATCCCCTTTTCTACATCACCATATTTGTCTTTCATCCTCTATTCCATTGTGCGATCTATAGCCTTCCTTGGGTAGAAGTCTTGTGGGTCGGGTCCTTGCATGCTCAATCTGGTGATCCTATGGATCATCGTCTGATTGACTGTGATGCATCTATGTATCCATAGATATTCGACATGGTAACATGATAGAAGGAGCTTAACACACGCATTAACCTACTAATGCCTTCCAAAGTGAAGAATCTTCATCAAATTCAAGAGGGTGGACTACGCGAGGTTCATAGTCCATAGTTGGGGGATTATTTTCAAGTTCTTCCCCTTCATCCTAGACAGATACTTTTAAGGAGAGAGAATATTGTAGTTCTTACGGTCCTCTAGATTGAATTCGTTGAACTCCAACGTCGCGATCTTATCCTATTTTGTTCTAACTGCATGTATCCCCTTCAGGAGGTACACAATAACCATGGTGTAATCAAAGTCTCTTGGGACACTGTCACAAATCACTATGTTATCCAAAGGCAGGATGTAGTTGGGAAGGATAGTTAGGATTAACTTCAGGTTGGCTAAGTCATCTCGATACTTGGTTATTTTCTCTACTGCAGGTCGGGATGGTCCAGATCCATGAGTAGTCAATGGGGAGGCTTGCACTCCTCTCGTCGATGAAGCTTGAATTTCGACAAACATAACCTTCTCTTCCATAAGGTCGATTAAAAATTCTTCGACGAATTTCTCTATGGCACCGATCTTGTCTGACATGCACGCTTAGATTGGATAACTCAGGTGGATGAATGAGTACTCAAAGCAATAGAATAGGTTTCTATCTCAATAAACACAGTGTGGTATTAATGGGTTCCTTGGATACAATTCACAAAAGTGTTCTCGGTGCAACAGTCGACGGAATAAGTAGACACAATGTAACAGATCTTTCCAATGGATGAGAGGCCTTCATCAATGTGGTTATGTCTATTATGGCGTCGTCCCAACGATCTGATGGTGAGATTTCATACCATAATTGTTGTTCTAACCATTCGGGGTGTTAGGATAATGGTTATAATGCTTTCAATGACTATAGTGATTCACCATGGCGAAGTGCCATGTTCCGTTGCTCTGATATCCCGACGAAGTTCTAGTTTTGAAAACCTTCCTTCTGCGAAGTCCCTTCTGGAACCTTCTGCAAATTTTATATCTTTTCTCTCTTCTTATTGAGCTTTCTAACCTTCTTCCCTGTAATCTTTATCTTGGTATTCCTCTTTCCATTATGATTCTTATCTCCTGTTAGCATAGTAAATTTGCATTGTTGATGGTATTTCGTAGCATTCAAGGCCAATACTTCTTCTTTGTCTATGGTAGGTGCTCTACTCTTCGGTGAGCCTTCTTGTGTTCTTTCCACTTAGACATCCATGTTTCTGGTTCTGAAAAACTTTGATCTATTCTCTTGTTCTTCAATCAAGTGTGTTATCCTCCTAGTATTGAAATATTTTAATTCTTTCTTCTTTTGTTCTAATACTTCCTCTTCTTTTCTTATGGCCTGATCTTTCTCAATCCATTTTTTTCCTAATAATATAGAAAATGAGGTGTTGTTCTCAATAAATTTAACAACCTCAAAATCTTCTTCTGTCGAATTTCCATGAGAATTCATAGATATCTAGGTGAGTCTTCCACATAGGGTTATCAACTTTCCTCTAAATAATCCTATTTCCCCCAATGAAGGAATCATAGTAGGCTTTCCTAAAATTTCCCAAGTCCTTTCTGTCATGATATTCACATGTGTTTCTTCATCCAGAACACAGTCAATGTCGAAGTCTCCTATTCTTGTCTCTATGCACTTTTTTTCTTTGAATCTCTCTCATAAGTTGATATTTTTGTGATCATTCAGGGTTTCTTTCATTTGTATCAATACATGCTCTGATTATTTCTAGGGTTCTGCCATGGTATCAGTTTCTTGATCTTCCTTAGGGTTATATTATCTCATATTTATTCTTTCAGCCTTAGCAATCATTCTAGGGAAATCCAAAACTTGATTATCCATAGCTTGACAACAAAGACAACTAGGTATTTTACCATGGCATTCCTTAGCAATATGCCTCAGTATTCTACAATTATAAGAAAGGGTTAATCTTCTTTTTATTTCAAATGATCCCCAACCTTTCCTGTACTACACACTAGGATCATAGTAGTTATCCTGGAAAAAACTCTTTCTAGGGTCCTGCATCCATTTGTTAGTCCAAACATTCTTTATATGCATAGGAACAACATATATTTCATTATTTCTATCATATCTACTCATATCAAACCTTCTTTCATCTAACTATGTCCTATTTTTCAAGATACAACAAAATTTATCAAACATACCTAGATCCATACTTTTGAAATAAAATTTTCCACTTATATTACCTTTTCAATCAAAAAATTTCACTGTTCTTACCTTTATCAGAGAACAAATCTTCAAGATCTTACCTATTTTCTTCAGATCTAACTTTTCTTCTTAGCACAGAGCTTTACAGGTCAAGTAAAATACTGTGCACTAGGGAAACATATCTATGCACATATATGTCTTTTCTTTAGTTCCCCGCAATCACAATTTCAGGTCCCGACAACAGAACCATTTGTTCGCACATGGGTAGACCCAGGGTTTAGTACTCAAGAGCGCACCAACAAAACCCTAACTACTGGCCCTTTCAGCAACACCTACAAAGCAGATGAAGTCTCGACCAAGGTAGAGTCAGGGGTGGTTGCAGGACTCAGATGTCTGCAACCTTAGCTGGGACACTGATCTGTGATTACAACACCTAAACAGAGCACTTGGTAGTTATAGTTCATTAATATACAACCTTCATTTACAACACAGATAAACCCTAATAAAAGAGCAGTGCAATATTCACACAGATTCTATATATTCAAGAACTAAGCACATCAACATATATTAAATTCACATTATTCAAAAATAATCTATCATATTATATTATTCTAAGTATATATCATTGAACTAAGCATTTAATCATATAAACAAGAGAACAACCATAATGAACAAAGAAACCACAACACAAGATATATGTGGTTTACCCCCAACCTGGGGCTACGTCCACCAACTCTTCTTCTCTTTTATTGTCGCTTGTCAATCTTCTACATGCACAGAGCAATGAGATCTCACTCTGCATAAGACAGGAGATCTGCACACACTTTTCTAGATCCTCCTTCCCTAAGTTACAACACAAATCCTTTCCATAGTCTCTTACAATCACTTGCACTTAGCTATACAAGTCTCACAGAGTATGCACGAAGCATCTACAATCCACACTTGCACTTAACACTTAGCACTTAGCAAGGTACCAAAAAAACCTTCTCTCTTCTTACCTCACCTAGACTTCTATTTATACATTACAAAAAGGGCCTAAACATGGGTAAACCCATGGGATGACATTCCCATACCCATTACATAGCCCAAAACCCAAAAATCCCTAAAAATGGGTCGATATCCCATGATCTCTGCTTCGAATTGCGCTCTTCCTTTGATAGCCTATCGAAGTCCCAAAATAGGTCAATCATGACCAAGGATTCTCAAAACTTGGTTAAGGGCCAGCAAGTTCCTTCTTCACCTATCCAATATATTGAACCATAGTCCTTCATGATCCAATACTCTGTGTCGACTCCCTCAACACCTGTCAAGTGTCATCAAATTCCTTATTTTCTTCTACACTCTCGAATGACTTCGCACTAGGAAAATTCCATCTTTGTTATCTCTATGTGAATGCGTCTTCCTCCTTATCCTATCATTTATTTTATAATCATGAATCACAATCTATTTCTAATATCTAAAATGATCTACAGTTGATATTGCTTCTCACACTCACTTGAGATTTAGATTACATGTTGCATGCTAAGTACTTTTAGCATGTTTCATAAATACATCAATTAAATAATTACATAATTAATTGATAAAAAAAAATTACTTTAATAATTCCTTTAACTAAAGTAAATTCAAGAGTAGAAGGATTTGGAGGATTTCCACACATCTAGACACATAGACATGTGAGGAAATACCTGTTTGATGCTACCACTAACATCAACAATGAGGAATGCATGAAGCTATGTGAGAAAAGAACATTTATTTGGACAAATGTGATGGAGGATCCATAGATGAAGGTTGTGGAATCTATATTAAGGGATGTGCAGAAAAATGCAGAGAAGGATTCAAAGAACATAAGAACATAACCACCTGTTGAGCACACGGAGGCCATTATAGAAAGAAGGAAGTCATACAATGAAAAAGACTAGATAAGGGAACAATGGAACATTCTCCAACAACAATTAGTACCGCTATAGGATGAAGCACTAAGGTTAATATGGGAATTGAAAGTTTTGTAGAGCATGGTAAAGCAAGAAACACATGACAATGAGGAGAAAATCATGACCCTAAATGCACAGGTCATAGAAGGGATTTTGGAACAAGAAGGAAATGTCAAGAAAGAAGTCACAACAACAAAGGAGACCCTTCAAAATTTCATGCAAGCATGGAGGGGCATGATGTAGTAGGCCTAAGTGGCTTGAGATGAACCACAACTGAGTGTTGGGAGATTTTTGGTCAGACAATTCAAAGAACTAAGTTTTGAGGGTGCACACAAAACCAGGAAGGATAACACTTAGGCACACAAAATCATATAGACGTGCAAAATCAGGAATAACAACAGTTAGGAATGTAAAAGCAACATGCAGGCACAAAGATAGAAAAATCACAGTTGAATAATGAGTTGTCATGAGTGGTCATAGGGTTTTGGGATAGGTGAGTAGGTTTTTCAGCCATAAATGTTATATATAAATATGTAATGGGTCGGGAAGAATAGGTTGTTAAATTTTGAGCTAACAATAGGCTGAGGTTGAGAGAATAGACTGAGAATGAGAGAGAGTCTATGTCTAGAGTCTTAGGGAGGGTTTGTAGAGAGATTATTTCACTGTAGACTGACTAGGGAGTATGGGGAAGGATATCATGATGTATCTATTATAAGCATCATGCGCAAGCCTGAGATGATTGCACGAAGAATAATAAAGAAGCCAATTGTTGTGGACATAGGCCAAGGATTGGGTGAACCATGTTAAAATTTTGTGTCTAAATTTATTTTTATGTGATTTCTCATGGATTTTCTATTTATTCATAATTTTATCTAGACATGTGTATGAGATGATTAATGTGCAGTAAAGATGAATGTTACAATGAATAGTTTATTTTGCAATCTATGTCACAATGATGTTGCATAATTAAATTTTACTAATTAATCAAGGGAAAAGGGACAAAGAATACAACGCACAAGGTAGATATGTAGGAATGAACATGATGATATTCTCCCATCCCCTCATCCCTACATAAACTTGGTTCTTGCAACCCCAATAGATGTCTCGGGTGAGACTTCACTTGCATGCGGGTGATGATGAAAGGGTCGTTGTCTATAGGGTTTGTTGGTAGAATAACCTGAACCTAGGGTCTTACAGCCACACACCAACAACAACCAAACTACGTAAATATAGTAGAACTTAACTTTTTCTTAATCCCTTTGACTAAGAATTAATGGAAAATCATAAATTTTAGATATTCCACATATAGATTTAAATACAAATTCAATTTTTTTTTGTTTTTCTATTATTAATTTTTGGTAGTTCTGAAAATATGAACTTTAGGGAATTTATCTTCGTTAAACCTCCCTTTATAGTCCACTGTGATGGATATGCATAATTCCTTCTATAATAAAATGAAACTGATACATACACTTTAACAAATATACAATAGAGAAATTGTAAAATCAATGAAAGTTTATTATCCCTTAGTTTAAGGTTATATACAATCTAAAAAAATTAAAAACATTAACAAATATAAAATTAATACTTCTTTTACATTCCATTGTGAAGGAGATGCATGGGTCATCAAATGAAACTAATATATAACACTTAAAAATATATATATACAATATCAACGCTAACATAAAATTAACAACCAAAACTATATATATAGACTATAATCTATTTGTTTATTGTTATTTATGATCTCCTAAAAAAATTAACAACATTAACAAATAGATAACTAATATGCTCTTTATATGTTGCACGTGATCCCCTTTGCACGATGTTCTTGTGTGCGATAATAGACCTAGGATTTAATTTCATTACTGTGCATGTTTGTTTGTGCGATAAGAGTCCCTTATTGTAATTTCAATATTGGCTCCTATTATCCAATTTACACATATTTTAAATAGTGCACTTTACATGTATGTAGTCTCTTATAAATATTATGTAGTTGGGTGGAATGTTTGAGTATATCAATTTGTATACTTTATGTTCAAATTGTTAAGAAATTGAAGTATGGTTCATAATTACAAGTTAATTGTTTAGAATATTGACCAAATGTTTGAGAATATTTTATTGATATATTAGTTGTTTATGTTGTATATCATTCATGACTATAACTAATATGACATATTGACATAAATCAATTCTATACAATAATTTAATTTTTTTTAATAACAAGTTTTAATAAAAACAAATAAATTGCACATAAATAATAACAAAACATAATATAGGAAATAAATCAATACAATACAATTTGTCTAAATCTATATTAGCTCCTAACTTGTCAAGAGAGGGATCAAATCACTCAAACTACAAATTTATTTTAAAGTGTTAAATTTGAGGGAATGTTTTCACTTCGATGGTTTTTACCTAAATATGGATCTACGTTGTTGATAAAGTTTCACAAATATCCAGGAGTTAAACCACAGATCAACAATATTTCCTCGAAAATGCCAAAATTAGGTCAATTATGAGTATTGAATTCTTAGTAATGAGCAAAGTTAAAACATCTAAGAATAATATATAATTAAGAGTTTGCTAGAGTTGGGAAATTGTGATACACTCACTCTAACAATTGGAATATTGTGTAGCACCTAAATATAAATCTTTCCCTCACCTAAAATTTATATTTATATTAAAAATTATAGTGTATATAAATCATCAAGCATATCCATAGTATAAAATCATGTATAATTTTTTGTGATCTATTTCGAGTTAACTTGTCATAGTAACTTTCAAGTTTCCTTCATGAATAAAAAAAAAGTGCAATAAATAGTTGAATACCCTGTGAGGAGTGAAAATAAAATGAACATTTAATAATCCTTTAACATGATAAAAAAACTTCAATACTCTAACATTGGAATAAGATCTATACTTATTGACATAATTGGAATACTCATTTGCACCTTTACTATATTTATGATAGAATGAAGAATGAAAAGGGTTATGTGGGCTCTAAAAAAAATTAGCACCCTAAATGGATTGGTACAAAATAGGCTCCACAAGAGACACATAAATCCATGTCTATAATATTTGTTCTCAATATAATGAATAACAACAATGGTTACATACACTATAAATAAAATTAATACCCTAAATGGATAGTGCAAAAGAAGCTACAAGAGTGATATGGAAATCCATATCTATAATATTTCTTATCAATAGAATGAATAAAAAAGAAGGGTTAGGGTGAGTGCATTGAGTAGGTAGATGAAAAAGTAGCAAGGGGGTTAGCAGGAACATGGACTCATAGAAAAAATTACTACTGTAACTGGATAGTACAAAATAAGATCAACAAGAGCCATGTAAAATGGATCTCCAGTGAGTACCATATGCTTGTGCAAAACAAATCTACAATGAATACACTACCTGATTTTGTTATTTCCCAATTTACTTAATGGATTGATTAATATTCTTTCTTTTCACAACAATTAAATATTTATCAGCCCCAAACTGTAATAGAAAGAACTTAAAAATACAGATCTAGTATCAAAAAAGAGTTTTACATAGTATATGAAATGATAAAATGACTATTAAATCTTGATATACGACAAAACATTATTAACCCCAAATTGTAACAATATATATACCAAGTATCAATACTCATTACATTAGAGAAAAACAAGAAAAATTTGGATCAATAATGAAACCTACTTTTCTATATGTAGTTAACACTCTTTGATCCCTAAATTGACACTTTTTGGTCTGTTTTTGTTAAGCCTTTTTAACCTTCAAACCCCCACAATAAACCTAGTTTTTCTATCATTTTGCTACATAATTATCATTATATAAATAATATGTGTGGCATGAAGGAATATGAGGTGTGAATGTGTAAGTTTACATTTTTTCATATTTTTGGTACACAATTTAAGTTGAATTTCATTTTTCTAACACATTGTGATAATCAATCAAGCCCTATAGTAGAAATCAGATTTTGTAATCGTCATAATCCAGTTGTATATTCAATTATTTTTATGGTTTCACATGTCTACAAGGAAAGTATTCATTTGGATTGGATTTTTAATTCCCTAGAGATTCTCGTTTGTTATTCAAATTGATTTGAGTGAAAAAAGAGAAAGAAACATAATGGGGTCAACTCGCATGTCAAACATGGTGCCAAACCTAGCAATCCAGCAGAATCCAACACTTTTTTTTCCTGATAATCATGTGTTCTTCATTTTCTTTTGTAACTATTGAAATATGTGTGTCAAATCACGCATTTTCATTTATATATAAAAATCATTATATAAACAGTAGCTTTGAGAGATTATGGGATCAACATCGATCTGATATCATTTGAACAATTGTTGTAACAAGAAGATTTAGAGTTTAATACAAGTTGTTGGTTTCTCAATTTATGTGTTAGTTCTTTTGTGTGGCATTTATTATTTGTTATTCTCGTAGTAATATTGTATCATGGATTGATCTAGGAAGGCCCCCTTAAGAATTGGTATATGTTGCAACTAATTAAATTATATTTCATTTTATGCTTAGTTTTCAAATTGATTTTATCTGTTTTCTATTGTGTGATAGTCAGATTTACAATTGTCATAATTTAAGAGAGCAGCCATAACATGAAAATTACACACAAAATAATATTGTATTACTATATCAAATCCCAAGATACAATAGGTATATGTAGCTGGAGTTAGATCCAACCAATTCCAAACATAGGTATGGAGGTTGAGATAATATCTCAACAGCTCCTACAAAATCTCAAACCAACTCCAAACCAATCCCTAAATTAATCATTAATTCTAACACCCTCCCTTAATGATTACATTACAAATAAACCACATATTACAATTCTCAAATCACAACATAGATCTCTGTCTGATCTGGTCTTCATCATCTCCTACACCCACTTTGATACCTATGGAATGCGCTCTTTCTCTTCCTCTTCTTCGAGCTTACCATTCAACTCATTTAAAGCATAAATGCTTCAAACCATCATTCATGAACTTGTACAATGGACAATTTGACAACTTGGCTCATCGGGGCTTCCGTGATAAAAGATGTCAATTATTGATGCATTCTATGAACATGCCTCCATCTGTCGGATTTTTTCTTTCGGCTATCCTTCAATGTCTAGAAGAGAAGTTTGGATACATAATGTCCTCAACATTCAATTATACAAGGTGACTTCCAATAAGAACAGTTGTTCTTGAAACCGAGGCTGCCAGCTTATATCAAGATACAAGAGTTCCTACTTTCTTTTACATAAACACATAAACATATAAAAAACTTTAATCACATCACACCTCACACCACTCCATAAAAAAATGAATTTCAAACATAGATTTATAGCTGCCATCTATGATTACATTCGCCTTGTGACAACAGAAACAACAAACACTAAAAGAAATATAATAAGAACTTCTAAATGAAAAGACAACATGTCTGAGACAACTGGGATTGTGGCTGCCATGTGTGCCACTTCATCAAGTGGAGGATTTGAGGAAGAATGGAGAAAGTATTCAAAATAGATTTGAAAGACGATATTGTGGATCTGAATCTGCACTGATGTACAGGGAGTGCAGTCTTCGAACTCTGAGAACAATCTTAAGATGAGTATCTCGTCCATATATATTTTGACCAACAAATTTCATGGTGATATCTCTACTTGAACTTCTGGCATATAATTGCAGTGATTCCTTCGAGCATAGTCTTCTCTTAATTTTCCGGTGACTCCAAATATGATTGACCCTTCATGGAGATCCCTTCCTTTCATCTTGCACACGGCGATTAATTTCCCAACATTGACCCTGTCACAAACAAACCAGCAACACTCCAATCTCTGAAGTGGCAGTAGCTGCAGATCTAATCAGACGAAACTCTAGCAATAATGAATGGCAGCGTTGGATGACGGCTTACACAGCAGCAGAACCTCACGATTTACACACAGAAATTTAAAAAATTCAAACAACAATATATATCTACTCTCCTACATGTGTACAAAAAATATAAGCGATTAGAGCTCTCACATTCTCCTGGCCTTCCCGTGAGGGAATCAAGCCAGACCAGGCTCTGATACCATGTCATAATTTAAGAGAGCAGCCATAACACAAAAATTACACACAAAATAATATTGTATTATTATATCAAATCCCAAGATAAAATAGGTATATGTAGCTGGAGTTAGATCCAACCAATTCCAAACATAGGTATGGAGGTTGAGATAATATCTCAACAGCTCCTACAAAATCTCAAACCAACTCCAAACCAATCCCTAAATTAATCATTAATTCAACAACAATTACAAAGTTGTTTAAAGAATGCATTTTTCATAAGCTACACGAATATATATTGATAATTTTCCATCAAATGAATGACTTGATTAAGATAATACAAGTATTTTCAAATTTGATGAATGTAGGACTATGAGAGGGTGGTTAAATATTGTAATTCAAATACATGAAAATTGTGCATAACTAGAAATACTCATGTAGTGTTTCATTTATGTTTTAAGTTTTAGAGTTTTACATAGTTAAAGGTTTTCGACAAGTAATATTTCATTTTAAGAGTTAAATAAAACTAAATTTTGCACATATGAAATATGCACTTCATCAGTTTATGAATATCATACTAATTATTTAATGTAACAAAATTTAATCAATTAAATTGACTTACTTTTTTTGTGCCATTGTCAAGGAAGTGCTAAAAAGAATTAGTTTTCCTTTACAATAACATTTTATATGCATATAGAAATGAATTCATGGGAAAAGAGACGTCAAGATGCAAAGATGGATTTTGATCTAGGTGGATATCATTGTCCACCCACCTTTTCCAACTGGCTCAAAATAGTTTTCTGGCAATTTTGGCCATTTACTATTTTTTGCAGGTTTTAACTTCCGGGGCCATTTTGGCGGCCTAAATGAAGTTTTTTTGAGATAGAGGTTCTTAGTGATAATTGATGGAATTATTGAGCCCCCAAAATGAATCTCCTCGATGATACCTTTCCATCGAGCTATCATACGCCTAAAACGCAGATCGTATGCAAAAGTTACGAGCCCGGGAAGTTGATGTACTAACTTACCCAAACGGGGCCCACATGACTTTTGGTGCTTCATTTCCTAGGGTTATGTTTTTGGATGTCTAGGGTTTTTGGCATTCCTATTTATTGTAAAAAGGCCTTCAGAGCCTCATTGTACTCATCTTATTGCAAATGCGAGTAGTCTTCACATCTCTTCTAAGAGATAAGCTGCCACCATTCTAGCGTGTCTTTCACTCTATATTTTTATAGTCTCTGTACATTTCTTTCATTAATAGAAATCATGTATTACTGTATCTCTATGTTTATGGTTGCATCTCTAATATATTTCTGTTATATTATTGAATATCTATGATATATCTCTGTGCATTTCTAAATTATATCTCTGATCTCATTTGGTGCCAAAAATAGTCTGGATCATTGGTATCAGAGTAGGCTATTCTTGATCGTTTTTTTCAGTTCATGTCCCCAGCGAGGTCCGAGTATATCAAGTTGGGTATCGAGCTTGTCTCTCTTGAGTAAAATAACTATCGTACCCCCAAGAAACCCTTAATGGCGGAAGAAAACAAAAATGACGGAGCAGATGATCCTATCAGCCTATTGCTTGAGAAAGCTCTCACGCGACAGAGGGACGAAATGATGGAGAATTTTTCCCACATTCTTGAATGCCTGTCGATAGCAACAGGTGCATCTTCATCAAGTGACAATTCTGGAGGCACCTCACCTTTCAAGGTACAAGTTAATTTTGATATTCCTGTATTTGAAGGATAGATAGATGTAGAAGCCCTAGACAAATGGTTAAATCTGATAGAAGGTTATTTCTTTGTTCACAAATTTTATGACAAAGAAAAAATCACCTTCATACTCCTTAAATCTCTCCCCCATGTCAAACATTGGGGGGAAACTTATTGGGAGCAGAGTTCCACAGAGGAGTCTAAAATATATGGGGCCAATCCCACTTGGGATTTTTTTGTGGATTCGGTAAAGGAACAGTATTATCCTGTTGAAAACTATGAGGACCAATACATGAGATGGACCACACTGCGGCAAGAGAGGGGCCAAGCAGTTTCGGAGTTCACCAATACCTTCCATACCTTGCGCACCAAGCTGGGTATCGAAGACTCCCAGGGACATTTGGTTCTGAAATACCATGGGGCTCTACATAGATACATCCAGACTGAAATGTATTTTCTGAACATCTCATCACTCGATGCTTCTTATCGATATGCTGTTAAAATCAAGAAGAAATTTAAGCACCAGAAAAAATGGGATTTCGGATATGTAAATCCACAACAACCAAAGTATGAAAAAGAGATCCCTAACAAACAGTCTCCTGAAGACCATTCCAAGACACAGGAAAAGAAGGGTCATGGGAAGACAAAGAAGGACACCAGAAAATGGTGTGATTTACACAAAATCCCCTGGCACAACAATGATGAATTTCACTCAAAACAATCATTGGTGGCCGAGATCAAAGACAAGGAGCCAAATCCTCATTCAAAATCCGATTATGAAAATATTGGTAAAGAACAAATCATTGACGCAGACCCCCTCGCTATTGTCGCAACTGCAACAATTCAACCAGAAGAACCAACAGATCCTGAAGAGGGCGAGCGCATTTTCATTCACAGATGTGGGTGAAGGGGACCCCGCTGCATTTTATTGTTGATAGCGTAAGTCATAATAACCTCATCTCAGTAGAGGTCATCAAACAGTTGGGACTATCTACAACACCACACCTGCAGCCATACAACATTGGTTGGCTTTGCCAAGGATGAGATCTTCATCTCAGCCAGCAATGTCGATTGTCATACGGCATCCAACCCTTCAAAGATGAGGTATTATGTGATGTTTCCCCACTGGATGTTTGTGATGCTCTCTTGGGCCAGCCATATATGTGGAAGTACCATGTTGTTTATGATTCTAGATCTCGTAGTGTCATTTTTACTTTGGGGGGTCATATCTATAGAATACCAGAGGTAGTTCTGAATATTGTTCCACCTCAAAAGTGCCACAAGGTAGTATCTCATACTGCAAACTTTATCTTCTTCACAATCTATTCAAAAGGAGAACAGAAGGACACTGCATCCACTATAGTCTCAGCCCAAGCACCTTCTATCCAAAAGAAGTAGGTCGACAAGGTTGTAGAAAAGCGTAAATATTCCTTCTATACACCATCCTCTCATGTATCTCGACTTGTTGAATAGCCTCAACCTCAATAGGTTCTTGACATACTTCCACAAACTGAGCAGCACAATGTCTCCAACAATACAAGCAGCTCACCAAGATGCAGATCCAACAAACACTATTCCCTCTCCCTCGGGAACTCAACGCAATGGAAACCATTGCTTCCTAGGGAGGGAGGATTGATCCAGGTGGATATCGGTGGCCACCTACCTTTCTCGACTGGCTCAAAACAATTTTCTGACAATTTTGGCCATTTACTATTTTTAGCAGGTTTTAACTTTCGGGGCCATTTTGAGGGCCTAAATGAAGGTTTTTCGAGATCAAGGTTCTCAATGATGGCTAAATGGATGATTTAGCCCCCAAAATGAATCTCCTCTATGATACCCTTCCAATGAGCTATCATACGCCTAAAACGAAGATTGTATGCAAAAGTTACGACCCCAGGAATTTAATGTACTAACTTACCCAAACGGGGCCCACATGACCTTTTGGTGCTTCATCTCCTAGGGTTATGTTTTTGGATGTCTAGGGTTTTTGGAATCCCTATTTATATTAAAAAGGCCTTCAGAGCCTCATTGTACTCATCTTCTTGCAAATGCGACTATATGTCACATCTCTTTTCAGAGATAAGTTGCCACCATTCTAGCGAGTCTTTCACTCTGTATTTTTACAGTCTCTGTACATTTCTTTCATTAATAGAAATCATGTATTATTTTATATCTGTGTTTATGATTGCACCTCTGATATATTTTTGTTATATTATTGAATATCTACGATATCTCTATGCATTTCTTTATTATATCTTCGATCTCATTTCGTGCAGAAAATAATCCGGATCAGTGGTATCAGAGCAGGCTATTCTTGATCATTTTTTTCAATGCATGTCCCCGATGAGGTTCGAGTATATAAAGTTTTTTATCGAGCTTGTCTCTCTTGAGGACAATCTCTCTCACACACCCAAGAAACCCTCAATGGTGGAAGAAAATAAAAATGATGGAGCAAACTATCCTATCAGTCTGTTGCTTGAGAAAGCTTTCACGCGACAGAGGGACAAAATGATGGAGAATTTTTCCCACATCCTTCAACGTCTTCCAATAGAAACAGGCGCATATCCATAAAGCGACAACTTTGGAGGCACCTTGCCTTTCAACGTACAAGTTAATTTTGATATTCCTGTATTTGAAGGACAGATAGATGTAGAATCCCTAGACAAATGGTTAAATCTGCTAGAAGGTTATTTCTTTGTTCACAAATTTTCCAACAAAGAAAAGATCACCTCCACACTCCTTAAATCTCTCCCCCTTGTCAAAAATTGGTGGGAAACTTATTGGGAGCAGATTTCCATAGAGGAGTCTTAAACTTATGAGGCCGATCCCACTTGGGATTTTTTTGTGGATGCGGTAAAGGAACAGTGTTGCCCTATTGGAAACTATGATGACCAGTACATGAGATGGACCACACTGTGGAAAGAGAGGGGCCAAGAAGTTCCTGAGTTCTCCAATACCTTCCATACCTTGTGAACCAAGCTAGGTATCAAAGACTCCAAGAAACATTTGGTTTTGAAATATCATGGGGCTCTACACAGATACATCTAGACTGAAATAGATTTTCTGGATATATCATCACTTCGTGCTTCTTATCGATATGCTGTTAAAATTGAGTAGAAATTTAAGCACCAAAACAAATAGGATTTTGGATCTATAAATCCAAAAAAACCAAAGTATGAAAAATACATCCCTAACAAACAGTCTCCCGAAAACCAGTCCAAGAGACAAGAAAAGAAGGGTCATGGAAAGACAAAGAAAGACACCAAAAAATGGTGCGATTTCCACAAAATCCCCTGGCACAACACCGATGAATGTGACTCCAAAAAATCATTGGTGGCTGAGATAAAGACAAGGAGCTGAACCCTGATTTAGAATTCGATTCTAAAAATACTAGTGAAGCACAGATCATTGACGCAGACCACACTGCTATTTTCGTAACCGTAGCAATTCAACCAGAAGAACCAACAGATCGTGAAGAGGGGGAGCACATTTTTCATTCACAGATGTGGGTGAAGGGGACCCCGCTGCATTTTATTGTTGATAGTGGAAGCCATAAGAGCCTCATCTCAGCAGAGGTCATCATATAGTTGGGATTGTTGACAACACCACACCCGCAGCCATACAACATCGAGTGCCTTCGCCAAGGACGAGATCTTCGTGTCATCCAACAATGTCGATTTTCATATGACATCCATCCCTTCAACGGCGAGGTATTATGTGATGTTTCCCCACTGGATGTCTGTGATGTTCTCTTGGGCCATCCATATATGTAGAAGCGCCATGTTGTTTATGAGTCTCGACCCTGTAGTGTCATTATTACTTTGGGGGGTCATGTCTATAGAATACCAGAGGTAGTTCCAACTATTGTTCGACTAAAAAAGTGTCGCAAGGTAGTATCGCATACTACAAAATTTAACTTCTTTACAATATGTTCAAAAGGAGAACAGAAGGACACTGCAACCACTATAGGCTCGCCCCAAGCACCTTCTATCCAATAGAAGTAGGTTGACAAGGCTACAACAAAGCGCAAAGATTCCTTCTGCAAACCGTCCTCTCATGTATCTCGACTTGTTGAATAGCCTCAACCTCAACAATTTCTTGACATACTTCCACAAACTGAGCAGCGCGATGTCTCCAGCAATACAAGAAGCTCACTAAGATGTAGATCCAGTAAACGCTTTTACCTCTCCCTAGGGAACTCAATGTAATTGATGTTATTTCTTCCTAAGGAGGGAGGATTGATCGAGGTGGATATCGGTGGCCAACAACCTTTTTCGACTGGCTCAAAATAGTTTTCTAACAATTTTGGCCATTTACTATTTTTAGCAAGTTTTAACTTATGGGGCCATTTTGAGGGCCTAAATGAAGGTTTTTCATTAATAGAAATCGTGTATTACATTTCTTTCATTTCTTTCATTAATAGAAATAGTGTATTATTATATCTCTATGTTTATGTTTGCATCTCTGATATATTTCTTTTATATTGTTGAACATCTACGATATCTCTCTGCATTTCTTTATTATATCTTCGATCTCATTTTGTGCCGAAAATAATCCGGATCAGTGGTATCAGAGCAGGCCATTCTTGATCATCTTTTTCAGTACATGTCCTTGACGAGGTCCAAATATATAAATTTGGGTCTCGAGCTTGTCTCTCTTGAGGACAATCTATCTCGTACACCCAAGAAACCCCCAATGGAAGAAGAAAAGAAAAATGATGGAGTAGATGATCCTATCAGTCTGTCTCTTGAGCAAGCTCTCACATGACAGGGGGATGAAATGATGGAGAATTTTACCCACATCCTTCAACGTCTGCCAATAGCAACAGGCGCATCTTCATCAGGTGACAACTTTGGAGGCATCTCGGCTTTCAAGGTACAAGTTAATTTTGATATTCTTGTATTTGAAGGACAGATAGATGCAGAAGCCCTAGACAAATGGTTAAATCTGCTAGAAGGTTATTTTTCTATTCACAAATTTTTCGACAAAGAAAAGATCACCTTCGCACTCCTTAAATCTCTCCCCCATGTCAAACATTGGTAGGAAACTTATTGGGAACAAAGTTCCATAGAGGAGTTTGAAATATATGGGGCTGATTCCACTTGGGATTTTTTTGTTGATGCGGTAAAGGAACATTATTACCCTATTGGAAACTATGAGGACCAATACATGAGATGGACCACATTGTGGCAAGAGAGGGGCCGAGCAGTTCCGGATTTCACCTTGTGCACCAACCTGGGTATCAAAGACTCCGAGCGAGATTTGATTCTGAAATACCATGGGGCTCTACATAGATACATCCAGACTGAAATGGATTTTCTATACATCTCATCACTCAGTGCTACTTATCGATATGCTATTAAAATCGAGTAGAAATTTAAGCACCAAAAAAAACGGGATTTCAAATCTGTAAATCCACAACAACCAAAGTATGACAAAGACATCCCTAACAAACAGTCTCCCGAAAACCAGTCCAAGACACAGGAAAAGAACGGTCACAGGAAAACAAAGAAGGACACCAGAAAATGGCGTGATTTCCACAAAATCCCCTGTCACAACACTGATGAATGTCGCTCAAAACAATCATTGGTGGGCGAGCTCAAAGACAAGGAGACGAAGCCTGATTAATAATCCAATTCTAAAAATACCGGTAAAGGATAGATCATTGACACAAACCCCACTTTTATTGTCGCAACCACAACAATTCAACCAGAAGAACCAACAGATCCCAAATAGGGGGAGCTCCTTTTTCATTCACAGATGTGGGTGAAGGGGACCCCGCTGCATTTTATTGTTGATAGAGGAAGCTAGAAGAAACGCATATCAACAAAGGTTGTCAAATATTTGGGATTGTCGACAACACCACACCTGCATCCATACAACATCGGGTGGCTTCGTCGAGGATGAGATCTCTGTGTCAGCCAACAATGTCTATTGGCATATGACATCCAACCCCTCAAGGAAAAGGTATTATGTGATGTTTCCCCACTGGATGTCTATGATGTTCTCTTGGGCCATCCATATATGTGGAAGTGCCATGTTTATTATGAGTCTCGGCCCCATAGTGTCGTTGTTACTTTGGGGGTTCATCTCTATAGAATACCAGAGGTAGTTCCAACTATTGTTCCACCTAAAAAGTGTCTCAAGGTAGTATCTCATACTCCAAAATTTAGCTTCTTCACATTCTGTTCAAAAGGAGAAAAGAAGGACACTGCAACCACTATAGCCTCACCTCAAGCACATTGTATCCAACACAAGTAGGTCGACAAGGCTGCAGCAAAGAACAAAGATTCCTTCTGCACACCATCCTCTCATGTATCTCGACTTGTTGAATAGCCTCAACCTCAACAGGTTCTTGACATACTTCCACAAATGGAGCAGCGTGATGTCTCCAGCAATACAAGCAGCTCACCAAGATACAGATCCAACAAATGTTTTCCTCTGTCCCCGTGAACTCAACCCAATGGAGACCATTTCTTCCTGAGGATGGAGGATTTATCCAGGTGGATATCAGTGGCCACCCACCTTTTTTGACTGGCTCGAAATAGTTTTCTGACAATTTTGGCCATTTACTATTTTTAGTAGGTTTTAACTTTTGGGGCCATTTTGAGGGCCTAAATGAAGGTTTTTTGAGATCAAGGTTCTCAATGATATCCAAAGGAATGAATGAGCCCCCAAAATGAAGTTCCTCAATGTTCCTTTTCCAACGAGCTATCATATGCCTAAAACGGAGATCGTATGCAAAAGTTACGACCCCGGGAAGTTGATGTACTAACTTACCCAAACGGGGACCACGCGACTTCTGGCGCTTCATATCATAGAGTTATGTTTTTGGATGTATAGGGTTTTGGGAATTCTTGTTTATCATAAAAATTCCTTCAGAGTCTCATTGTACTCATCTTCTTGTGAATGGGAGTAGTCATCACATCTCTTCTCAGAGATAAGTTGCCACCATTCTAGTCAGTCTTTCACTCTGTATTTTTACAGTCTCTATACATTTATTTCATTAATAGAAATCGTGTATTACTATATCTCTGTGTTTATGGTTACATCTCTGATATATTTATATTATAGTATTGAATATCTATGATATCTCTTTGCATTTCTTTATTATATCTTCGATCTCATTCTGTGACGAAAATAATCCAGATCAGTAGTATAAGAGTAGGCTGTTCTTGATCATTTTTTTCAGTGCATGTCACCGACGAGGTCCGAGTATAGCAAGTTGGGTCTCGAGCTTGTGTCTCTTGAGGAAAATTTCTCTCGCACACCCAAGAAACCTTGAATGGTGGAAGAAAACAAAAATGACGGAGGAGACGACCCTATCAGTCTGTTGCTTGAGCAATCTCTCACGCGACAGAGGGATGAAATGATGGAGAATTTTTTCCACATCCTTCAATGCCTGCCGATAGCAACAAGCGCATCTTCATCAAGCAACAACTTTGGAGGAACCCTTTCAAGGTACAAGTTAATTTTGATATTCCTGTATTTGAAGGACATATAGATGGAGAAGCCCTAGACAAATGGTTAAATCTACTAAAAGGTTATTTCTCTGTTCACAAATTTTCTGACAAAGAAAAGATCACCTTCACACTCCTTAAATCTCTCCCCCATGTCAAACATTGGTGGGAAACTTATTGGGAGCAGAGTTTCAAAGAGGAATCTGAAATATATGGGGTCGATAAAAATTGGTATTTTTTTGTGGATGTGGTAAAGGAATAGTATTACCCTATTAGAAACTATGAGGACCAATACATGAGATGGACCACACTGCAGCAAGAGAGGGGCCAAGTAGTTCCAGATTTCACCAATCCTTTCATACCTTGTGCACCACGCTGGGTAGAAAAGACTCCGAGTGACATTTGGTTCTGAAATACAATGGTTCTCTACATAGATAGATCCAGACTGAAAAGGATTTTCTGAACATCGCATCACTTGGTGTTTCTTATCGATATGCTGTTAAAATCGAGAAGAAATTTAAGCACCAGAACAAATGAGATTTTGGATCTGAAAATCCACAACAACCAAACTATGACAAAGACATCCTTAACAAAGAGTCTCCTGAAAACCAGTCCAAGACACAGGAAAAGAAGGGTCACGGGAAGGGAAAGAAAGACACCGAGAAATGGTGTGATTTCCACAAAATCCCCTGACACAACACTAATGAATGTTGCTCAAAATAGTCATTGGTGGCTGAGATCAAACACAAGGAGCCGAACCCTAATTCAGAATCTGATTCTAAAAATACTGGTAAAGGACAAATCATTAACGCAAACCCCACTGCTATTATCGCAACCGCAACAATTCAACTAGAAGAACCAACAAATCCCAAAGATGGGGAGTTCCTTTTTCATTCATAGATGTGGGTGAAGGGGACCCCACTGCATTTTATTATTGATAGTGGAAGACAGAAGAACCTCATCTCAGCAGAGGTCATCATACAGTTCGGATTTTCTACAACACCACACCCGCATCCATAAAACACCAGATGGCTTCGCCAAGGATGAGATCTTTGTGTCATCCAGTAATGTCGATTGTCATACGACATCCAACCTTTCAAGGACAAGGTATTATGTGATTTTTCCCCACTAGATGTCTGTGATATTATCTTGGGCCATCCATATATGTGGAAGCGCCATGTTGTTTATGAGTCTCAACCCTGTAGTGTCATTGTTACTTTGGGGGTTCATCTCTACAGAATACTAGAGGAAGTTCCGACTATTGTTCCACCTAAAAAGTGTTGGAAGGTAGTATCTCATACTGTAAAATTTAGCTTCACAATCTATTCAAAAGGAGAACAGAAGGACACTGCAACCACTACGGACTCGCTCTAAGCACCTTATATCCAATATAAGCAGGTCGACAAGGCTGTAGAAAAGAAAAAATATTCCTTCTACACACTGTCCTCTCATGTATCTCAACTTGTTGAACAACCTCAACCTCAACAGGTTCTTGACATACTTCCACAAACTGAGCAACGCAATGTCTCCAACAATACAAGCAGCTCACAAAAATGCAGATCCAACAAATGGTTTTCCCTCTCCCCCAGAAACTCAACGCAATCGAGACAATTTCTTTCTAAGGATGGAGGATTGATCTAGGTGGACATTGGTGGCCACCCACCTTTTTCAACTAGCTCAAAATAGTTTTCTAGCAATTTTCACCATTTACTATTTTTAGCAGGTTTTAACTTCAAGGCCAAAATGAAGGTTTTTAAAGATCAAGGTTCTCAATGATATCTTATAACATGTTTGATACCCCAAATTAATCTCCTCAAAGATACCTTTCCAACGTGCTATCATACTCCTAAAACAGAGATCGTATGCAAAAGTTACGACCCCGAGAAGTTGATGTACTAACTTACCCAAATTGGGCCCACATGACTTTTGGTGCTTCATATCCTAGGGTTATGTTTTTGGATCTCTAGGGTTTTTGGTATTCCTATTTATTTTAAAAATTCCTTCAGAGCCTCATTGTACTCATCTTCTTGCGAATGTGAGAAGCCATCACATCTCTTCTCAAATATAGCTGCCACCATTCTAGCGAGTCTTTCACTCTGTATTTTTACAGTCTCTGTACATTTATTTCATTAATAAAAATAATGTATTACTGTATCTCTGTGTTTATGGTTTCATCTCTAATATATTTCTATTATATTATTGAATATTTGCAATATCTCTGTGCATTTCTTTATT
Organism: Picea engelmannii; assembly: GCA_009831015.1. Classification (NCBI taxonomy): domain Eukaryota; kingdom Viridiplantae; phylum Streptophyta; class Pinopsida; order Pinales; family Pinaceae; genus Picea; species Picea engelmannii. The sequence continues at coordinate 407,406 of ML776915.1, read as the reverse complement.
ATATCTTCGATCTCATTTCGTGCCGAAAATAATTTGGATCAGTGGTATCAGAGCAGGCTATTCTTGATCATTTTTTTTAGTGCATGTCCCCGACGAGGTTCGAGTATAGAAATTTGGGTCTTGATCTTGTCTCTCTTGAGGAAAATCTCTCTCACACACCCAATAAAACCTCAATTGCGGAAGAAAGGAAAAATGAAAGAGAAAGCGATCCTATCAGTCTGTTGCTTGAGCAAGCTCTCACGTGACAGAGGGATGAAATGATAGATAATTTTTCCCACATCCTTCAACACCTGCCGATAGCAACAAGCACATCTTCATCAAGCGACCACTTTGGAGGCACCTCGCCTTTCAATGTACAAGTTTATTTTGATATTCCTGTATTTGAAGGACAGATAGATGTAGAAGCCCTATACAAATGGTTAAATCTGCTAGAAGGTTATTTCTCCGTTCACAAATTTTTCGACAAAGAAAAGATCACCTTCACACTCCTTAAAGCTCTCCCCCAAGTCAAACATTGGTGGGAAACTTATTGGGAGCAGAGTTCCACAATGGAGTCTGAAATATATGGTACCTATCCCACTTGTAATTTTTTTGTGGATGTGGTAAATGAACAATATTACCCTGTTGGAAACTATGAGGACCAGTACATGAGATGGACCACACTGCAACAAGAGAGGGGCCAAACAGTACTCAAGTTCACAAATACCTTCCATACCAAGCTGGGTATCAAAGACTCCAAGCGACATTTGGTTATGAAATATCGTGGGGCTCTACAAAGATACATCCAGACTGAAATCTATTTTCTGGAGATCTCATCACTCGGTGTTGCTTATCAATATGATGTTAAAATCAAGCAGAAATTTAATCACCATAACAAAATGGATTTCAGATCTGTAAATCCACAACAACCAAGGCATGACAAAGACATCCCTAACAAAGAGTCTCATGAAAACCAATCCAAGAAACAGGAAAAGAAGTGTCACGGGAAGACAAAGAAGGACACCGTAAAATGGTGTGATTTCCACAAAATCCCCTGTCATAACACCGATGAATGTCACTCAAAATAGTCATTGGTGGACAATATCAAATACAAGGAGCTGAACCCTGATTCTGGATCCGATTATGAAAATACTGATAAAGGATAGATCATTGACGCAAACCCCACTACTATTTTCGCAACCACAGCAATTCAACCAGAAGAACCAACATATCCCAAAGAGAGGGATCTCCTTTTGCATTCACATATGTGGGTGAAGGGGACCCTGTTCCATTTTATTGTTGATAGCGGAAGCCAGAAGAACCTCATCTCAGCAAAGTTCGTCATATAGTTCGGATTGTTGACAACACCACACCCGTAGCCATACAACATCGGGTGGCTTCGCGAAGGATGAGATCTCTGTGTTAGCGAGCAATTTCGATTGTCATACGGCGTCTAGCCCTTCAAGGAAGAGGTATTATATGATGTTGCCCCACTAGATGTTTTTGATGTTATCTTGGGCCAGCCATATATGTGGAAGCGCCATGTTGTTTATGAGTCTCGACCCTGTAGTGTCATTGTTACTTTGGGGGGTCATCTCTAGAGAATACCAGAGGTAGTTCTGACTATTGTTCCACCTTAAAATTGCTGCAAGGTAGTATCTCATACTGCAAAATTTACCTTCTTCACAATCTGTTTAAAAGGAGAACAAAAGGACACTGCAACCACTACAACCTCACCTGAAGCACCTTCTATACAATAGAAGCAGGTCGACAATGTTGTAGCAAAGTGCAAAGATTATTTATGCACACCATCCTCTCATGTATCTCGACTTGTTGAACAAACTCAACCTCAACAAGTTCTTGACATACTTCCACAAACTCAACATCGTGATGTCTCCAACAATACAGGCAGCTCACTAAGATGTAGATCCATCAAATGCTTTTCCTTCTCTCCCGGGAACTCAACGCAATGGATACCATTTCTTCCTAAGGAGGGAGTATTGATCCAGGTGGATATCGGTGGCCACCCACCTTTTCCGACTGGCTCAAAATAGTTTTCTAGCAATTTTGGCCATTTACTATTTTTAGTAGGTTTTAACTTCTGGGGCCATTTTGAGGGCCTAAATGAAGGTTTTTCAAGATTGAGGTTCTGAACGATAGACAAAGGCATGACTGATACCCCAAAATTAATATCCTCGAGGAGACCTTTCAACGAGCTATCATATGCCTAAAACGGAGATCGTATGCAAAAGTTATGACTCCGGGAAGCTGATGTACTAACTTACCCAAACGAGGCCCACATGAATTTTGGCACTTCATCTCTTAGGGTTATGTTTTTGGATTTATAGGGTTTTTGAAATTCCTGTTTATTTTAAAACTTCCTTCAGAGCCTCATTGTACTCATCTTCTTGAGAATGCGAGTAGCCATCACATCTCTTCTCAGATATAAGTTGCCACCATTCTAGCGAGTTTGTCACTCTATATTTTTATAGTCTCTATACATTTCTTTCATTAATATAAATCATGTAGACTATATCTCTGTGTTTATGGTTGCATCTCTGATATATTTGTGTTATATTATTGAATATATACAATATCTCTGTGCATTTATTTATTATATCTCCGATCTCATTTCATGCCGAAAATAATCTGGATCAGTGGTATCAGAACAGGTTGTTCTTGATCATTTTTTTCTTTGCATGTCCCGACTCCCCAACGAGGTCCGTGTATAGCAATTTGGGTCTCGAGGTTGTCTCTCTTGAGGAAAATCACTCTTACACACCCAATAAACCCTCAATGGTGGAAGAAAAGAAAAATGACAGAGCAGACGATCTTATCATTTTGTTGCTTGAGTAAGCTCTCACGCGAAAGAGGGATGAAATGATGGAGAATTTTTTCCACATCATTCAATGCCTATCGATAGAAACAGGCGCATCTTCATCAAGCAACAACTTTGGAGGCACCTTTCCTTTCAAGGTACAAGTTAATTTTGATATTCCTGTATTTGAAGGACAAATAGATGTAGAAGCCCTAGACAAATAGTTAAATCTGCTAGAAGGTTATTTCTCTCTTCACAAATTTTCTGACAAGGAAAATATCACCTTCTCACTCCATAAAGATATCCCCCATGTCAAACATTGGTGGGAAACTTATTGGGAGAAAAGTTCCATAGAGGAGTCTGAAATATATGGGGTTGATCCCACTTGAGATTTTTTTGTGGATGCGGTAAAGGAACAGTATTATCCTGTTGGAAACTATGCGGACCAGTACATGAGATGGACCACGCTGTGGCAAGATTGGGGCCAAGAAGTTTTGGAGTTCATAAATACCTTCCATACCTTGCACTCCAATCTAGTTATCAAAGACTCCTAGTGACATTTGGTTCTAAAATACCATGGGGCTCTACACAGACATATCCAGAATGAAATGGATTTTCTAGACATCTCATCACTCAGTGTTGCTTATCGATATGCTTTTAAAATCGAGAAGAAATTTAAGCACCATAACAAATGGGATTTTGGATCCGTAAATCCACAACAACCAAAGTATGAAAAAGACATCCCTAACAAATAGCCTCCTGAAAACCAGTCCAAGACATAGGAAAAGAAGGGTCACAGGAAGGCAAAGAAAGACACCGAAAAATGGTGCGATTTCCACAAAATCCCCTGGCACAACACCGATGAATGGCACTCAAAATAGTCATTGGTGGCTGAGATCAAATAGAAGGAGCTGAACCCTGATTCAGAATACGATTATGAAAATACTAGTAAAGGACAAATCATTGACGCAAACCCCACTGCTATTGTCACAACTGCAACAATTCAACCAGAAGAACCAACATATCCCAAAGATGGGGAGCGCATTTTTCATTCACAGATGTGGATGAAGGGGACCTCGCTACATTTTATTGTTGATAGCAGAAGACAGAAGAACCTCATGTCAGCAGAGGTTGTCATATAGTTGGGATTGTAGACAACACCACACCTGCAACGATAAAACATCGGGTGGATTTGCCAAGGACAAGATCTTTGTGTCAGCCACCAATGTCGATTGTCATACGACATCCAGCCCTTCAAGGATGAGGTATTATGTGATTTTTCCCCACTAGATGTCTATGTTGTTCTCTTGGGCCTGCCATATATGTGGAAGTGCCATGTTGTTTATGAGTCTCGACCCCGTAGTGTCATTGTTACTTTTGGGGGTCATCTCTACATAATACCAAAGGTAGTTCTGACTATTGTTCCACCTAAAAAGTGTTGCAAGGTAGTATCTCATACTACAAAATTTATATTCTTCACAATCTGTTCAAAAGGAGAATAGAAGGACACTGCAACCACTACAGCCTCGCCCCAAGCACCTTCTGTCCAAAAAAAGAAGGTGAACAAAGCTGTAGCAAAGTGAAAATATTCCTTCTGCACACCATCCTCTCATGTATCTCAGCTTGTTGAACAACCTCAACCTCAACATATTCTTGACATACTTCCACAAACTGAGCAGCACGATGTCTCCAGTAATACAAGCGGACCACCAAGATGCAGATCTAGCAAACGATTTTCCCTCTCCCCTGGAAACTCAACACAATGGAGACCATTGCTTCCTAAGGAGGGAGGATTGATCCAGGTGGACATCGGTGGCCACCCACATTTTTCGACTGGCTCAAAATAGTTTTCTGGCAATTTTCGCCATTTACTATTTTTAGCAGGTTTTAACTTCCGGGGTTATTTTGAGGGCCTAAATAAAAAAATTTCAAGATAAAGGTTCTCAATGATATCTTAAAACATGATTGAACCCACAAATGAATCTCCTCGAATATACCTTTCCAACGAGCTATCATACTCCTAAAACAGAGATCGTATGCAAAAGTTACGGTCCTGGGAAGTTGATGTACTAACTTACCCAAATGGGGCCCACATGACATTTGGTGCTTCATATCCTATGGTTATGTTTTTGGATGTCTAAGGTTTTGGGAATTCCTATTTATTGTAAAAAGGCCTTCAGAGCCTCATTGTACTCATCTTCTTGCGAATGCAAGTAGCCGTCACATCTCTTCTCAGAGATAAGCTGCCACCATTCTAGCGAGTCCTTCACTCTGTATTTTTATAGTCTCTATACATTTCTTTTATTAATAGAAATCGTGTATTACTGTATCTCTTTGTTTATGATTGCATATCTGATATATTTCTGTTATATTATTAAATATCTACGATATCTCTGTGCGTTTATTTATTATATCTCCGAACTCATTTCATGCCGAAAATAATCTGGATCAGTGGTATCAGAGCAGGTTGTTCGTGATCATTTTTTTCGGTGCATGTCCCCAACGAGGTCTGAGTATAGCAAGTTGGGTATTGATCTTGTCTCTCTTGAGGAAAATTGTTGTCACACACCCAATAAACCCTCAATGGAAGAAGAAAAGAAAAATGACAGAGCAGGTGATTCTATCAGTCTATTGCTTGAGCAAGCTCTTACGCGATAGAGGGACGAAATGATGGATAAGTTTTCCCACATCCTTCAATGCCTGGCGATAGAAACAGGTGAATATTCATCAAGCAACCACTTTGGAGGCACCTCGCCTTTCAAGGTACAATTTTATTTTGATATTCCTGTATTTGAAGGACAGATAGATGCAAAATCCCTAAACAAATGGTTAAATCTGCTAGAAGGTTATTTCTCTGTTCACAAATTTTCTGACAAAGAAAAGATCACCTTTGCACTCCTTAAATCTCTCCCATATGTCAAACATTGGTGGGAAACTTATTGGGAGCAGAGTTCCACAGAGGAGTCTAAAATATATGGGGTCGATCCCACTTGGGATTTTTTTGTGGATGCGGTAAAGGAACAGTATTACCCTGTTGCAAACTATGAGGACCAGTACATGAGATGGGCCACACTGTGGCAAGAGAGGGGCCAAGCAGTTCCAAAGTTCACCAATACCTTCCATACCGAGCTGGGTATAAAAGACTCCGAGTGACATTTGGTTCTGAAATACCATGGGGATCTACATAGATACATCCAGACTGAAATGTATTTTCTAGACATCTCATCACTCAGTGTTGTTTATCGATATGCTCTTAAAATCGAGCAGAAATTTAAGCACTAGAAAAAAATGGATTTCATATCTGTAAATCCACAACATCCAAGGTATGACAAAGATATCCCTAACAAACAATCTCCTGAAAACTAGTCCAAGACACAGGAAAAGAAGGGTCACGGGAAGACAAAGGACACCGGAAAATGGTGCGATTTCCACAAAAGCCCTTTCACAACGCCGATGACTGTCAATCGAAACAGTCATTGGTGGCTGAGATCAAAGACAAGGAGTCAAACCCTAATTCTAAATCTGATTATAAAAATACTGGTAATGGCCAGATCATTGACGCGCACCCCACTGCTATTTTCGCAACCGCAGCAATTCAACCAGAATAACCAACAGATCCCAAAGAGGGGGATTGCCTTTTTCATTCACAGATATGGGTGAAGGGGACCCCGTTCCATTTATTTTTGATAGCAGAATCCAGAAGAACCTCATCTCATTATAGCTCATCATACAGTTGGGATTGTCGACAACACCACACCTGCAGCCATACAACATTAGGTGGCTTCGCTAAGGACGAGATCTTCGTTTCAACGAGCAATGTCGATTGTCATACGACATCCATCCCTTCAAGGATGATGTATTATGTGATGTTTCCCCATTGGATGTCTGTGATGTTCTCTTGGGCCAACCATATATGTGGAAGCGCCATGTTGTTTATGAGTCTCGACCCTGTAGTGTCATTGTTACTTTCAGGGGTCATCTCTATATAATACCAGAGGTAGTTCCAACTATTGTTCAACCTAAAAAGTGTCACAAGGTAGTATCTCATACTGGAAAATTTAGCTTCTTCACAATGTGTTCAAAAGGAGAACAAAAGGACACTGCAACCACTACAGCCTCACCCCAAGCACCTTCTATCCAACAGAAGAAGGTCGAAAATGTTGTAGAAAAGCACAAACATTCCTTCTGCACAATGTCCTCTAATGTATCTTGACTTGTTGAACAACCTCAACCTCAACAGGTTCTTGACGTACTTCCACAAACTAAGCAGAGCGATGTCTCCAACAATACAAGCAGCTCACTAAGATGCAGATCCAGCAAACGTTTTTCCCTCTCCCTTGGGAAATCAACGCAATGGATACCATTTCTTCATAAGGAGGGAGGATTGATCCAGGTGGATATCGGTGGCCACCCACCTTTTCCGACTGTCTCAAAACAATTTTCTGTCAATTTTGGCCATTTACTATTTTTAGCAGGTTTTAACTTTCGGGGCCATTTTGAGGGCCTAAATGAAGGTTTTTCAAGATAGAGGTTTTGAATGATAGCCAAAGGCATGGCTGATCTCTCAAAATGAATATCCTCGATGATACCTTTCCAACGAGCTATCATATTCCTAAAATGGAGATCGTATGCAAAAGTTACGACCCTGGGTAGTTGATGTACTAGCTTACCCAAACGGGGCCCGCATGACTTTTGGCGCTTCATCTCCTAGGGTTATGTTTTTGGATGTCTAGGGTTTTTTACATTTCTTTTTATTGTAAAAATTCTTTCAGAGGCTCATTGTACTCATCTTCTTGCGAATGCGAGTAGCCATCACATCTCTTCTCAGAGATAAGTTGCCACCATTCTAGCGAGTCTTTCACTCGGTATTTTTACAGTCTCTGTACATTTCTTTCATTAATAGAAATCATGTATTACTGTTATAACCCTAAAATGCACCATACAAGTTTACCTGGCATCAGGCCAACTCATGCCTCTTCCTAGCCAAATCCATGCTGAGTATTTCCTCAAAAAACCACTTAAAACAAGAAACCCGCGCCCTAACTGCTCATTGGGCGCGGGCATCCGCTTGTTGCCCTCTTACTGCACGCGGGTATCCGCGGGCTAACCCAAAACAGCCCGCGAGTACCTAACAATGCAAAAAATCAGGGAAGTTTTCGCCGAGACACGAGGCTTTTTGTCAGTTAACTGAAACTCTCCGCCATGCATGGCCGAGAGTTCGACTAAAACCCTAGCTCTTCCTAGCCTATA
>ML776915.1:340223-369199 GCA_009831015.1 Picea engelmannii | reverse complement strand
ATCTGGCATAAACCTCAGATGATCGTACAAGCAATAGATATGAGCTGCTACAAAATGCTCCCGACAATACAAAATGAGCCTCCAAAGGCTGGATATACAATGAAGACTAAATCAAGCAGATCTGAGCCGTACTAATGCTCAACCTCCAAGCTAGAAAGTGCCACGTCCTGCTAGAATGCTGAAGCCCTGAATAATTTTGCCCTGCTACCAAAAGTGTCCAATCATCCCAAGAAATATGCCAAATGATAGATCGGGCAACTGCAAGGAAAACCCAAATGTCCAAATTCCCAAATCCACTCTCAAACTCCGTAGATCTGAATATGACTTTTAACTTCTTGACTTTTCCCCCCCTTCAGTGTGAGACTATGACCTAGTGGGGGTGCCCAGGCCACTGAGTGTCCTCCTTACCTCTCTAAGAGGTGGGGGACATTACAAGAGGTGCGCGGGAGAAGAAGGAAGATGTTGGAGTGTGTATTTGAGGTGCATCTAGGAGGACAATGAACAATGGAGTTTCATCCAAAAGTACAACACACAGTCTAGCCGAATAAAGTGGAAAAAGAGATTAAAGTAGGGAATAAAGAAGGAGAAGAAAGAGGGAAAAATGGAAGGATGACAACTCGACGGGATAAAAATGGAAGGATGCGTGAAAGAAAGAAAGAACAACCCGTCAAAGAGAAAAAACAACATGCAGACGAAAAATCAAGAGAAAGGAGATGAGCATCCAGTGAACTGAAGTTGTCATACAATGTAATAGTGTTTTGGGAGGAACCAAATATGGTTTTAAGCCCTAAATATTATGTATAAGTATGTAATGGGTTGGGAGAATATGGGTTTGTTGTTCAGCGTTCTCTATTTTTTCTTAGTTTGGTTCCTCTCATCATATGGTTGTTTCTCGAGTTGTCTTTCCTGATTTTCTATTGTATTATGTAAAGAGAGGAATCCATGTATGAATGTCACAGACGATGAAAAGAGAGAGAGAGAGAGAGAGACAGAGAGAGAGACTTTCACTATAGAGAAACTATAATAGTATGTAATACCTCGGTTTTGAACCCTGTATTAAATATTGTATTTTGTTAAGTTAGGAAAGGCCAAAGTACCTAAACAATTATTAAGAGACCATTGTACCTAGGAAATGTAATGCTTTGATCATTATTAATATAAAACACATCATTGGTTTCTAGACGGAGAAGGAAAAGAGTTATAGGGGGATATGATTCCAAAAGAGAGGGGGCTTTAGGGGTTGAGTATTTATTTTATATTTTATTTACCCATTTATGGTTTTAGTGGAGAAAAAAAGTTACATGATCTTCTTGGGGGAAGACCATGGGGTTCTTGAATTCCAAGAAGTAGATAAACCCATCCTTGGTCTATGGTTGGTGTTGGTTATTGGTTGTTGGGGCCTTATTGGCTCCTTCACACTGTCTCATTCATTGTCCATTGTGCTCACCTATCATTTCTCTTATGTTGTCCACTCATCCCTTCACCTACTCCTCCCATGTGATTCAAGAGATTCTTGGGTAAGGAAACCAAATTACTGAGAATGGCCATAGTCATTGGTTGTATATATTGTTGGTGTATTCCAACCAGGAGTTGGTGCTTGCATTTCTATGATTGCTTGGCCCGTGTTTAATTTAAGTCACAGTTGTGAGTCCGGAGAGTCCCAGTAGGGATATTCTTTACTAGAAGCATTGGAGCCCTTGAAGAGATGGAAAACCTAAGGGACTGTGTGGTAGTGAAAGGGGTCCATTATCTTGGGTTGTGCGGACTGGGTAGAAGAGGGTTGGTGTACTTCGGATTGTTATGAGTGTTGAAAGGCCTTTTAGAGTCTCAGGGTTGACTAGCTTGGGAAGCTAAGAGACATCCTAGAATATGTCCTTGTGGACTCATAGCCATGGCTCGAGGGTGACACTATTGTTGGGACTTGGAAAAACATTGTCTACAGTGGGGTTGAATGTCCTTGGTCTACAACCAATTGGTGTCTTGTTTTAAGAAAAGATAAGTGCTCTCTGTTATGGTTATTTACTAGTGTATGATTTGTTTCGTTGTGTAGTCATTTATCTTTGAATTTAATATTTAGAATATGCATACTTGTTGGTTATTGTTGTGCATGACTTAGTTTATGTTGTGGCATGAATCTGTATTTCTACATGTGGTTTTCATGTCTCTTAATTAACTTAGAAGTGATTTGAATTGAGATAAGTCAGTGTGAAGTGTATCCCTCGACTGCAACATGCCTCGCCTGCTGGTGGTTGGGTGTGTTGCAGTCGGATTAAGTTGCATAGCCTCCCCTATGGGTGGTTGGATATGTTACAATGAGGAGAAGCTCAGCATATGGTGAATAATTCTTGAAGAAAAAGGAATACTAGAGAGTGAATATAGAAGAAGCGATGAAGACACATGATTAGGAGATCCTGAAAATATTTTATACCCTATGTGTCTGATGCAAAAGAAAAAAACCCCAAAAAATCAAAGTCAAAGTATAGAATCTTCGAGAAGGCACAACATAAATTAGAGGATGCAATTTCCTAGAAATCCATGTAAAAGGTAGGGTTTGTTGTTTATTAGCATGTAATTGTTGTTTCAAGAAACTAGTTATATATTTCTGGAGAGGATGATGGATTTGGAATGATCCATGATGTTTTATTTGTTTTCTATATCTAAATAATGCAGGCATAATTAGAAGAGATGGGCCAAGGGTTTCTAGGACAATAAGGATACATCATGTATCGATCTCAATTTTGAGTACAAATGTGTGTAATTATTCTTACCCTAAGTTATATTTCATGTATGTGCAATCTTGTGTGTGGAAACCCCATCAAGTTAATTTGTTTGAATGTGTGTATGAGTGTGAGAGTCCATGTGTGTGTGTTGCAAGTGTAAATAGAGAATGATATGCATATTTTGGGTGAGGAGGAAGATATATCGTTGATCAGAGAATGGATCAACAATGATCCAAGAAAACACTAGTAGTTGAATCGAGACCCCGGTGCAATAGCCTATCGACCTGCTGATGTATTTTCAAACTAAGTGCCAAGGAACTATCGGTACCCAAAATTTTGATAACCTAATACCCTAACATTCAACAAATCGGACCGGTGGAAAAGTGTTTAGTACAAATTTTGTGGCCCAATGCTTCAGTGGTCCAGTGATCCATCGGACGATGATAACAATCAACAAATACAAAGAAGAGGAGGAGGAGGAGGAGGAGGAGGAGGAGGAGGAGGAGGAGGAGGAAAACTTGAAGGTACCATTTTCATGGCCTCCTAACTTACCAATACTCTAGTGTCCTGGGATCTCGATATCCTAGGAACTTGGCGAAGATGATAGTCAACCGAACCAGAACCAAACTTAAAATTCTGTGAAGGTGGCACAACATGTTCAGTGACCTGGCATCCCAATCTCCTAGTAGACTATGGATTATATCAGAGTTTGGTTGAGTGCAAAATGATGTTACGTTTGGTTGACCCATTGGCCAATCAACCCAAAACACCAATCAACCTGACATGTTGACACATCGATGGATTTTGATATATAAGATTGGGACATTGATGGAGTTTTAAACTAGTTTTATGTTGTGGAAAGGTAAGGATACCCGATATGGTATTGTAAATCATGTTTATAGCATTAGGTCTTCTGCAGATTGGGATTTAGCACCTAGAGATTAATACGGTGAGGTTTGACCTAGAGATTTCTAGTGGACAAAATGAGACCTGTGAAAGATAAGGAAGGTTCTATGAACGTCGCAAGGCTATGTCAAGTTAAATTAGAACTCCAAGTTTAAATCAAGATGAATTCAAGGGAGATTGAGTGTTTAATTTCTACCATGGACGCATTGCAGTCCACATGTGGGTCATATAATCCATAGGTCTAGGGTCAAACTAAAGGAAAAGTCGATTTGTAGGACCCCAGAATTGGTATTCATCGTGTAATGAGTGGATTTATATTTTGAGAAAATCTATTGGTTTCTCAATTTATGTGTTATTTCTTTTGTGTGGGATTGATTCTTTTTTAGTCTCGTAGTTCTGTTGCAATGTGTCATGAGATCAAAAGGGCCCCTTGAGCATGTTGGATAGTTGGTTGTCATTGATGTCAATAAGCAGTGGTTGTCATTGATTTCAATATATGTGATTGGATTTTTTGGAGAATTCTCCAAAGTGGCCCCCTTATGGCGTAGCTCTAAGCATGGCCCTCATGGGAAGATGCTTTGAATAAGTCTACAAGAAGCCCTAGAGGTGTGGTTATGGAACCCCAATTTGATCACGAAAAAAAATCATGAAGGATGTTATGAATGCAGATAACTCACTCATGGATGGTTATTCCTCGTCATTCTATTTCTAGTGATAGGTGGTACATCGTGTGGTTTCTCACTGTTGAGGAGTTATGGCCTTGGGAAGTTAGAAGCCCCATAGAATGGTCAAGAAGCCCGTACTTGTTTGCAAGTCATTAATGGAAGGGTAAAGTGGTTGTAACATGCAATTTAAGAATATATTAATATTAAGGAAATATGTTATCCAACAAAAGTATAAATACACCTCAAGGAGTCATTCAAAAAAAAATTAACTCACTTATTCTATTGAATATATTCTAATGAGCTAGTGATCTATTTGACAAGTTTGTTACGATGAATTATGAGGTAGAGATAAGTAGGAAGTGCAAGAGTTTTGGGGTTACAGAGGAGAGATAAATAATTTGAGGAAACCCTATTTTGGTTGACCCCCGTGGGTCATACCACTAGTGTCCCAGAAGGAATCCCCTCGGGTCGCATAGTGCTCATCAGGAGAGGCCCCATGTGACACATAGTATTAGTACCATTAGGACAAGATATATTTGGGGGAAATGCTTGTACCAGGTCCCTGAGTTCAAAGGAAAGATACATGTTAGCACTACTGTGTATCAGGTCAACTACAAAGGTATTGGTATGACTATTTTCTTGTTTTGATGATTATACTTGGTTATGATATGGCACATACTTGAGTTATGTTTTGCTTGGAACATGATTGAGGTACATCTTGGCTACATAGTTGATGGATGTATACTCCTATATATGGTTATGAAATGACTATTGTGGTTCATTATCAGAGACATATCTTTGAGATGTGGATGTATGGTTGAGGTATACACTTGATGTATGGTGGCATATGCATGATGTAGTTTCTTTGGTTCTTTGAGGAACTTCATTGATTATATGGTTCAAATATATCATATGGTATATGATACAAGTTCTATAAATGGTTGATTCTCTATTACATCCATAGAAACACAGTACCAATAAGTACTCATACTCATTCACCACCCTAGTATTCCAACAATTGGTATCAGAGAAGGTCCTTCAAGAAATAATTTAACCACTAGAAAGAGATCATGGAATACACTAATATTGGAGAACCAAGGTTTGATGGAAAAAACTATGGCTTTTGGAATAAAAGTATGAAATCATTTTCACAGGCATATCCATTTGATGTTTGGTAGTCAGTAGTAGACGAATATGCAGTGAAAAACACTCCCCTGACTGACAAACATGGAAAGAAGCTAAGAGAAAACAATTCAAAGGCTAAAGACACCATTCTAAGCAGTCTAGATGATTCAATATTTTAAAAAGTTATTCATTGTAGGAACACAAAGGATCTTTGGGATAAACTTCAAAAGGTTTATGAAGGAGATACCAAAGCTAAAGGATACAAGATTCAAACCCTCGGAGCTAAGTTTGAGCAACTAAAGATGAAGGAAGATGAAGACATTGCAGCCTATTTTCTATGAGTTGAATAATTAGTAAACACTATTATAGGACTCAGAGAAGAAGTTGATGAATAAGTGGTCATTCAAACGGTTCTAAGATCTCTACCTATGAGATTTGAGCCTAAGATATTAGCCCTAGAAGAAAGAGAATATATTGACAATTTGATCATGGACGAGATACATGGAATATTCATAGCTTATGAAATGAGGATAGAAAAAGAGAATATAGTCACAAAGGAAGCAATTTTTAAAGAATCAAAGGAGACAAAGAAGCAAAAAAGAAAAATACAAAACCAGATTGCAGTTGCAGCGATGATTCAAAGGAATATGAAGAAGTGGAAAACTTCGTAATGAAATTAAAAAGAGGAACTGAAAAGTACAAAGGTATGCTTCCATTGAAATGTTTTAATTCTTCTAGTATTGTTCATTTTTCTTCTAAGTGTACCTATGCTAAGAATAAAAGCAACGATGAATAATAAAATCCCAAAAATAAAAAGAAAATTCAAAAGGGCGACAAGAGAAGGAACAAAAATAATTTTTTCAAGAAAAGTTTCTACTCAAAGGAAGACAGTTCTACATTAGACGAGGATGATAATAGTGATGATGATTCAGAATGAGTACTCGTCATGGAAGTAGTATATGATGAAGATTCTGAAGATTATGAAGAAGAAGGTGAATTGGATCTCATAGAAAAATTAATCAGTGCCCTAGAAGAAAAGATATTCAAAAAATATATATGCAACAGAATAGTACAAAAATATTGTATGAAATCATCAACAGTCAAAGTTCATACTATGGCAGGTCACTACTAGGGTACAACTAGACACACATCGAGAAAGGTTCAAGCTCTAAGATGATAAAACAGGAAGAAAAATAAAGAAGATATGAAAAAACTGTCAAAGGTCCAAGAAGAACCCAAGAAGAAAAACATAGAGGAACTGGACCACCTAGAAGATTTAGAACACAAAATCAACAATTAACAACATCTCAAGAAGATTAAGGCTTCATAAGAGAAATGTCATTCATAAGATCCCCTACATTCAGGTATCAAACTGTTTTTCTTGGTTTATGCTATTCATGCAACAATTTTTGTCACAAAGCTAAAAAATGTAGAGCCTATGTGAAGAACATAAGAAACTATAAGGGTTATTCAAGCAACAATTATCTCAAAAATTCACATGAAGAACATAACATAAATCACAATAGTTTTAATTCACTAAGTAATGATATAGAGTGTGACAAATGAAACAAGTTTGGACACATGGCCAGATATTATAGACTGATTGTTCCTCCAAAGGAACCAAATCATAATATCAACAATAATAAATAGGAACCGTAAAGGATATGGAGAAGAAAGTAGGATCAATTCCACACTGAAGAATGCTCACTTGTTCTACAAGCGCAACACAAGAAAAGTGGGTGGTATGTTTATAGTGGTTGTTTGAAGCATATGGTAGGTTAAAAGAATAAGTTTTTCACCCTGATGAAGGAATGAGATGGATCAGTTTCATTTGGAAATGATAACTCATCTAGAATAATAGGTAGGGGCACAGTCAAGCTTGGAAGAAAAGATACCAAGGCATAAAATGTTCTATTGGTCAAAGATATGAAGCACAATCTTCTAAGTGTCAGTCAAATGTGTGATCAAGCTAAAAAAAAAAAATTTACTGAGAAAAATGTGAAATAAGAAAAGAAGGATCAGAAAAATTGGTGGCTATAGCTATAAGAACCTCAAACAACATATACGTCTTGAGTGAGATTGGAAAGGAAAAATGTTGTTTAGGAAAGGAAAATGAAAGTTGGATCTCGCAAAAAAGTATGGATCACATAAAGTTTGATAACCTTGTCAAAATCAGAAGAAAGGGAGTAAAAAATATATATGAGATATCAAAGCCAACAAATACATTATGTGAGCATTGTATACAAGGAAAACAAAACAAGACCAAGTTTAAATCAAAATATTACTCCACGAAAAAACTATTGGAGATTGTACACATTGATCTATGTCGACCCACAAGAACAAAGGGATTAAATGGTGAAAAAAACTTCATGCTATTGGTTGATGAATACAGAATAATCATTGCAGTTTGCTTACTCAATAAAAAGTCAGATGCATTTAAAAAATTCAAGATATACAAAGAAATGGTTGAAACTGAGATGGACTTGAAAATCAAGTGCTTAAGATCAGACATTGGAGGCAATTTTACATTAAATGAATTCATTGATTTTTGTGGTGAACATGGAATAAAGAGATAGTTCTCGACAACTAAGACACCTTAACTAAGTGGAGTGGTCGAAAGGAGGAACATAACAGTACAGGAAATGGCTAGAACCATGTTGAAATATTCCAAGTTGAATGACATATTTTTGGAAAAATAAGTACATACAACAGTTCACATATTGAACAGGGGAATGCTCAGAAATAACAATGATAAGACTCCCTATGAGATATGGAAAGGAATACAAGAAAATGTGAATCATTTCAGAGCATTTGGAAGAAAATGCTATATCAAAAGAGAAGATGGCAAGATTAGAAAATTTGACTCCTGAGTTGATAAGGGCATACTAGTTGGGTATTCAAGAAAAAACAAAACATATAAATGCTTCATTCCAAGACTCAACAGAATAATGGAAAGCATCAATGCAATTATTGATGAAACAGATGCACAGAAGGAAAAATAAGGAAAGAAATACTCAAAATATCAGGATGACAAGGAATGTTTAAAACAAGGCAACGTAGAAGAAGAAGCAGAAGAAGAAGAGAAGCCACAAGAAGAAAAAGAGCAATATGAGAAACATATATCATGTAGGATACCTAGCCAATGAGTACAGAAAAACAAACCACCAAAAGAAATTATTGGGAATAAATATGCAGGAGTTTAGACTCGAAGAAGAATACTTGTACCTAAACAACAACACCTATCATTGTTATTTATAGTTGAACCCGTCAGTTTTGAATAAGACATCAAGGATGAACACTAAATCGAGGATATGGATATAGAGTTGGATTAGATAGAGGAGAATGACACATGGGAATTGGTTCCAACATCGAAGAACAAGAATGTGATTGGTACTAAGTGGTTATTTTGAAACAAAATGAAAGAGGATGGGCATGTAACCAGAAACACAACAAGGTTAGTATGTAAAGGATATTCTTAAATTGAAGGTATATGTTTTGAAGAGACATTTTCCCCAATTGTCAGGATGGAAACAATCAAATTGATATTAGCCTATGCATGTTCTAAAAGAATCAAGGTATATCAGATGGATGTTAAGTCAACCTTTCTTAATGGAGAATTATAATAATAAGTCTACATCGAACAACCAAAGTATTTCTACTGTCAGAAAAGGAAGATTCTATTTGCAGACTAAAGAAAGCTTTGTATGGACTCAAGAAGACCCCCAGAGCATGGTATTCAATATTGGACATGTATCTACAACAACAAGGATTCAAGAAGGGAAATTCATAAAAATATATCTACATAAAAGTGGATCGAGATCGTATATTGATAATTGAAGTTTATGTAGATTC
Organism: Picea engelmannii; assembly: GCA_009831015.1. Classification (NCBI taxonomy): domain Eukaryota; kingdom Viridiplantae; phylum Streptophyta; class Pinopsida; order Pinales; family Pinaceae; genus Picea; species Picea engelmannii. The sequence goes on along the minus strand of ML776915.1, from coordinate 359,931 downwards.
CATCATCTTCGGAAGTGATGATGACATGATCAGTCAAAAGTTTGCTAGAGAAATGAAAATTTATTTCGAAATTTCATTACTTGGTGAGTTTAATTTATTTTTTGGATTATAGATATGTCATCGTGATAAAGGAATTTTCATCTCTCAGACCAAGTCTATCATAGAAATTCTAAATAATTTTGGAATGGAAGATTGCAAGCTCGTGAAACTCTTATGAAAACCAGTTGCAAGTTGAGCAAAGAAGATGAATCTAAGGATGAAGATAAGATACTTTACAGATTAATGATTGGAAACTTACTCTATGTGACATCATCAAGAATGGATGTGATGCAAAAATTTGGACAGGTTGAAATATTTCAAGAAACACCGAAAGAAACACATGTTATGGAAATTAAAAGAATATTCAGATATCTCAAACTAGCAAAACATTTTGGATTATGGTATCCAAAAGGGAATGATCTATCTTTGGTAGCCTACAAAGATACATATTTGGAAAGTAGAATTGATGATATAAAAAGTACAAGTGGAATAGATTTATACTTGGGTGAGTATCTAGTATCATGGTTGAGAAATAAATAGTCATCAATATCTTAGCTGACAACAAAAGTAGAATATATTGTAGCAACAACATGTTGTACTCAAGTTCTATATATGAAGTAGACCTTGCAGGATATACAGGTGGAATATGATGAACCTATTATGATACTTTGTGATAACACCCATGCTATCAGTCTCTCTAAGAATTGAGTAATTCACTCCAAGACAAAGCACATTCCAATAAAGTTTTACTTTCTATGGGAACATGTTACAGAGAAGAACATCAAGCTAGAGTACATTCAGAAAAAATAACAGATTGTAGATATCTTCACCACACCTCTTCTGAGGGATGGATTTGAGTATCATCGACAAAAACTTGGAGTAGTTTCTACCCCACATTGATACATATAGCATCATACATAGTAAGACTGGGGAATATGAGTAGAAGACTTGACGAATCCAAGTAGATAAATTTTTTGAATGATTTTCATATACATTAGAGATTTACACGAGGAAGCACCATGAAGTGAAAGAAGAGGCTTGTATATAGGATAGAAACCCCAAGGAGAATTACCCTTTTCGATTGATGCCAAAGGGGGAGAGAAAGAATAGATGCATGGAAACAAAGAGAAAGAACAAATTCATCGAGATAGGGGGAGAAATGGTCATAGGGGGAGTGACGATCACAATGAAAAGATGGATGGAAATGAAGAGAAAGAAAAAATGCATGGATATAGGGGGAGAAATGGTGATAGTGGGAGCGATGATAATTGGGGGAGAATGAGTGTTCTCGTGACATCATTGTTGCCATCAATTCCAAAGGGGGATATTGTTGGACATTTGTTTATCATTGATGTCAACAAGAAGTGGTTTTCATTAATGTTGATAGATGTGATTGGTGTATTTGGAGAAGTATCTAAAGTGGTCCCCTTATGGTGTAGCTATAATCATGGCCCTCACACGAAGACACTTTGAATAATTCTACAAGAAGACTCATAGGTGTGGTTATGGAATCCAAAGTTGATCATGGAAAAAGGTGATGAACGACAGTGTGAATGAAACTAACTCACTCATGGATGGATAGTCCTCATCATGTTGTTTCCGGTGATAGGTGGTATTCCACATGGTTCCTCATTGTTGAGGAGTTATGGCCTTGGGAACTTAGAAGCCTCGAAGAATGGTCAAGAAGCCCCTAGTTGGTTACAATTCATTAATGAAATGGTAAAGTGGTTGTAACAAGAAAGTTAAGAAGCCTCAAGGATTCATTCACAAAAGCATAAATACACCTCAAGGATTCATTCACAAAGGCATAAATACACCTCAAGGATTCATTCAAAAGAACATTCATTCACAAGCACCTCAAGGATTCAATAAAAGTACCCTACAAAAGTATAAATACACCTCAAGGATTCATTCACAAGCACATTCACTCACTTATTCTATTGAATATCTTCTAATAAACTAGTAATCTATTTGGAAAGTTTTTTACGATGAATTATGAGGTAGTGACAAGTAGGAAGTGCAGAAGTTTCAGAGTTGTAGAGAAGAGTGAAATTATTTGAGGAAACCCTATTTTTTTTACCCCCATGGGTCATACCACTAGTGTCCCATGAGTCATCCCCAAGGGTTGCATAGTTCTCATCGTGTGAGGCCCCGCGTGACAGGTAGTCTTAGTCCCACAAGGACAAGAAAGATTTGGAAAAAATTGTTGTATCGAGTCCCTGAGATCAGAGAAAATTTACATTTCACCACTATTGTGTATCAGGTCATCTACAGAGGTATTGGGATTATTATGTGATTTTCTTTATGATTATACTTGGATTAGTTATGGTACATATTTGAGGTATGTTTGGATTGACACATGATTGAGGTACATCTTGGCCACATTGTTGATTGAGGTATACTCTCCAAACTTGTTATGACATAATTGTTGTGGTTCATCATTAGAGACATATCTTTGAGATGTGGATGTATGGTTGAGGTATACACTTGATGTATGGTGGAATATGCATGAGGCACTTATTTTGACACTTTGAGGCACTTTATTGATTATATGGTTCATATCCATGCTATGGTATATGGTATAGGTTATATATATGGTTGATTCTCTCGTACAAGGCATATGATTTGATACTTGATTAGCTACTAATCATTAATGTTATGGTATCTACATTTGGCATATATTATGGTACATGATTGATTCATTTTATCCTACATATGTTGGTACATTGTTTATGGATGATATGGTACAGGTTTTGGTATAGCTTATGTTGATGACCAGTTACAGGTTGATGGTACATTAATAGTGATAGGTTGATGTGACAGGTTAGAAGTTGTTGTGACAATGGAAGTGATAGTTACAGAGATAGTGGTAGTGATAGTTGGTCTACACTTATATTTCAGGCAACATGATAGTTCAAGGAAAGGGGGTTGTATCCTCCTTCTAGTTGGTGTCGGATAACATAGAGAGTTGGATATTTATTCAGGTTAGAGCTTGAGAATGAAGAGGTTGTAGCCTCCTTATAGTTGGAGCCAGAGAATTAAAGGATTTGTAGCTTTCTTTAGGTTCGATCTTGTAAATACAGGGTCGTAGCCTCCTTCAGGTTACAGTTGGAGAATTGGGAAGTTGGTGATTCAAATGAATGTATTTTTTTTATATATAAGAAAATCATTATTTTTTTTTCCCATTTGGGTTTGCACGTAAATATTGGTGTATTGTGTTTCTATGTATGTTTTTTATTCTTTGTTGATTTATACTACTCATGATATATTGATGATATATTGTTGTTGATATTAATGATTACATATTATTCTTAAAAGTGATAATAAAGTTCTCATATTGATTCACCCCCCGCCCCCTCTCAGTATTCCAACAAGGAATTGGTATATGTTGCAACAAATTAAATTATATTTAATGTTATGCTCTGTTTTCGATTTGATATTTTTTTTTATGTTGTGTGATAGTCATACTTGCAAAGTCTTTTAATAAATGTGTTTTCCATAATGTACAAGAAAAACTATTTATATGTTCCCATTGAATGAATTACCTTATTAAGTCATAGAATTAATCTAAACTTGGATGAATGCAATACTATGAGATGCTAGTGCAATACTGTAATTCAAATAGTTGAGAATTGTTCAAAACTAGAAATACTAATGTAGCATTTAATTTATGTTTTAATTTTTAAAGTTTTACACATTTAAAGGTTTTCTAGAAGTAGTGTTTCATTTTAAGAGTTAAAATAAACTAAATCTTTCACATATGGTGTATTCACTTTATCAATTTATGAATACCATATTGATGATTTAATGTAACATAATTTAATCAATTAAATTAACTGAGAATCGCTTACTGAAGGAAAGCCAACACTTGACATACTTTTTCTTCTCTCCATATTGCTTGTTAAAATTCATAAAAGTAAATATTTCTACAGAAATTACTTCTAAAACATTATTGAATATTCAATAATATACCAAAAATTAAAGAAATTATTTTAATATAAATAATTAGTGCAACCTAAAAAAAATCCTAAATTTTAGCATTTTAACTATATTTTACGTTAACAATATTCATTGCCAAAAATCAAAGAAATTATTTTAATATAAAGAATTTTTCCAACCTAAGAAAATCATAAAATTCAATGTTTTAACTATATTTTACCTTAAAAAAAAATCATTGGAATTTTTTTGTAAAAAAATTATTATAGTATAAAGAATTTGTCCAAGATAGAAAAAATCCTAAAATTTAGCATTTTAACTATATTTTACCATAAAAAATATTTATGGATTTTTTGTTTAAACCACAACACCTAGTAATGGAGAAAATTTGCTAGGGGTGGAAGGTTTTGGGGGGTGGGCGGGTAATATTTTCCCCTGGACGAAAAAAAGAACGTAAATACTCATGGGAATTAGGCCATAAGAAAAACAATCAACCATAGATACTAACAACATTTAAAGGCTTGACACTAATATCTGAAGACAAATCACAGAGGATCATATTAATAGGATATTCAAAACTGGTGATTAAAGGGCTCATAAAAATTAGCAATAAGTCCCATCCTAGTATACAAGGTATATACAAAAGAATAAAACTAGAGTGATTTTTTTTTTGTTATTTGTACTATTTCCTGATTCTATGACAACAAAATAGGGAGGAAAAATAATTGGACATGGAAGCCAAATCATTGAATCAAGGGGAATTAAAGGAAAATAATGTAATCACCTTATGCTATTTTCCTTAGCATTATGAAAGAAGGAAAATTTGAAACCACACCGCATATTAGCAAAGAATAAACAACAAGTTTTCCAAATTGGGAAAATTAATTCATTAAGAAAAACATAGGTATGGGAGGTTATTGTAGGATATTTTCACCCTGCAAGAGTCACCTCCCTTAGGCTCTTGCAAGAGCTAAGACAGAATAGATATGTAATCTACAAACTTTCCTAGATCTATGTTATACATGAAAAAGATATACTGAAAAGAACAACGGTTTTCCCTCAATGCTCCTTATTTTCTAATTTCCACGAAGATGTCTTTCACCCATACTAGCTTAGATATTCACACATAAAGACACAAAAACCATTCACAAGATCCAACTAATCATGCATAAATTAATAATAGATCTAATAATATATCATAACACGTGAAAAAAATTATTTATTCACAAGGAAACATAGAAATTACATACATATCCAAGTACAGGGAAACATCTTGTACATCTTCTAACCAAATTCCTTTCCTGTGCTCCGTGATTAATCTTCCAGCATAAACTTGCTTTCTCTTATCCCACTCTTTTTCCCATGAGAGACCTCCATTATTTATATGATAGTAGAGATAATATTAAAGGGTAGTTTGGATAAGATCTCCATTCCCAAGATGAAAATATTATCGAGGTCGAAACATGAAGAATTGAGGTTCAATATTATCTCATGAAACCAATCCTAAAAAAGGAGTAAGAGACTCAGTCATGCTCTCCATTCTAGCATGGAGAAACCAGTTTCTCCTTGCAATAGGACAAGGAGAGACCAAAATTTTTTGGTCATAGGTTGTAAATGGACAAACAACGACTAGGTAAAAAGGTACTATAAACTTAGGGGAAAAGTGGTATGGTTCAGTGTTTTAGAATGTTGATCGCGGGAGCATGGCCATCAAATGATCAGGTGGAAAATAATTGTATAATAGATTCCCTCTAAAGTGTGAGTTCAAGAGAGGTGTCTTATGGCCAAAATACTTTACAAACAAAAACACAGTGCTTTGAGCGAAGGAACCTGCAAAGAAATCATCATCACTCTAGAAAAATAATAGCATCCTTGAGGCAGGCATACACATGCTCAGTAATAAAAACTAAGAAGAGCCACCAAAGAATACACTATGGATCCATGCATGACACAAGAAGCTAGATCATGGCCACGAGAGAATACATTTTGGATCGATTTCAGAAGTGAGAGCATCTCCATGACCACGTAAAAATGTGGATCTATGTCATAGGATACAGATCAATGAAAACACTCAATGCCTGAATGATCTCTGAAGTACTCACAAATAAATCCATTGCAGCTTGGGAGGGAATGCGATAAAGGAATGAATGTTCACAACCCAAGGTCTTTGTCCCAAATCCAAATAATATGAATCAACAACATCTGAATAAATGAGTTGATGTCAAGCATGGTAGAAATAGTTTTATTACCGGTCATTGATTTATATTGTTAATAGACATGAGGTAATCCATTGATGATTATGATGGACCCTGATATACCTAGTACAATCTAGCGAGTTTGAATTTGAACACTCACATATTCATTCAACATGATCCAATGATATAAACCCATTACTGAAATGAAAGGGAGCCTGTCATTGATATCTACAAGTCCCAGGCTACTGACTAGTTTCTATATTTCAAACCTGAATAAGGAGTTGGTGTCAACATGATGAAAGCCATTGAAGGAGGTCCTTGATGTCTCCCCCATCAATTGACATGAAACATAGAAATGTAAATGGTGTGAAGAATGTAATGGTAAAGCACAACTGACGTAGGGATGGTTGGGAGGAATGGGATAAAGTATTGCAAATGGCCCACACAAGCTAACTTCCCTTGAACAAATAAGCATGACAAATAACTTTACTTAGAAGAATTGACACGAGAAATACCAAAACATTCACCATGGGAAATAGGAAGAGTAACCTATTAGTGGATTCTGAGAACTCATGGAGATGGTAACGACTCAGAGGAAATGGATAACCATGTTGGAAAATGATGCAAAATAGGTGCATTATTCAAGAGTTACTCAATAGATGGATACCATTTTTGAATATGACTAGATGGAAAAAATAACTCTTTTTGCTTCTTTAATGTTTAAGCGAGCGCGGAAGAAAATAAAAGTGTTCTTGATGTTCTCACCCATGGATTTGTTGTTGAGCCTGGGGCAGAGAATAGTTCTCAATTCGTCATTTCATATTTAGAGAGTCTGAAAAGACAAAGAAAACTCAAAGATTATTATTTTTTGTAAATTCAGTCTCCCGAGTCTGAAAAAGGATAAAAGAATATAAGGGAGAACTCTTCTAGCCAAGGTGGACTAGAGTATTTATTTTTCATAATTATTCCATATGTCCAAAAAAGGGGTAAACTTACAAAAAATAAATGTCCTTTCAAATCCATTTAATGAGTGTGAAAGAAAAAAATCTCACTCAACAATACTTTCATGTTTATGGAGATTTAAAAGAGATTAAAGGAAACTCTAAATAGTTCATTTTTTCATATAGTTTTTACGAGCCCAAAAAAGTGATAAAAGTATACTTAGTAACTTATTCTCATGTATTTATGAGCATGAGAAAGAAAAAATATTAATCTCATGGTTTTATGTTTCATTTTTCAATGAGCTTGCAACAGAGAATGAAACTATGCTCGGAGCATCTGCTTCATTTTTAAATGAGATTGAAACAAAGAATGAACTATGCTAGATTATTGTTTTTTTTTCACACGGTCTTGAAACAAATACTGAAAACGTTCTCGGGGTTGGTTTCATTTTTACACAAACTTGAAACTAGAAAATAAACTATGCTAGGGGTAGGTTTCATTTTTACACAAGATTGAAATAGATAAAAACCAGGCTTGGGATTGGTTTCATTTTTATGCGAGGTTGAAACCAAGAATGAAATTGTGCTCAGGTCATACCCATTAGCGGGTTTTCTTCTCAACATGATTTTTAGAGGTTGGTAATTTACCCCAACATGATCGACATAAGCTAGCATCTTAACGCCAGCATGATGTCCATAGGTTGGATGCATTCCCCCTGAAGCTTCCTTTCATCCGTCGACTCTTCTTCTGTACTCAAATATACTACTAGTTACTAATATGAATAGGTTCATGAGAGATGAAGGAAGAGGATCAATTGACACAATCATAGGAAATGAAGGTTCAAGTACTATATCTAGTAGAAGACCCCACTCAATTGGAGGGGGGTCTGTTTCATTTCTTAATGAGCTTGAAACAAAAAATGAACTATGCTCATGGGTATCTGTTTCATTTTTTAACGATATTGACACAGAAAGGGAACTATGATCATACTCTTTTGTTTCATTTTTTAATGAGCTTGACAAAGGAAAATAACTATGCTCAATAAAATTTACCATGGCTTCTAAGAGTTCTTCAAAAAATGAAAGAATAATGCTCTAGAAGGAATACATGTCAAGAGACACACTCTGATCAACAGGGGGGAGAATAGACTCCAATGTCCCTGGTGAGGGAGTTACCATGTCAAATTTCAGAACTGAATCCAAAGAAGGTGATCATACAACAAGAGGATCCTTCTCATTAGCATTTGAAGGCATTAGATATGATGCCACATAATGAACTTGTGGAAGGGGTACACTGCTTGCATAAAAATAGCATTCAAGGAGGTCAAATGGTCCCCAATCAACAAATGATCAAGACTAACAATTGAAATTTGTTCAAGAGTCACAATGTTTCCATCATGAGGGAAATGCACCACTCGAAAGAGTGTGAACATGACAATTTTCATAGCATAGACATAGTCTCGCCCAAGGATAAAGTTAAATTTCAAGGGACCTTGAACTACCATAAGATCAATACAAATAGTTTTCCCTCCTAAGGTATTGGGAAGATGACGAAGGATCCCTAAAGGTTAACTCATTATTCTATTAAACTCCATCATATGATGGGTGACCGACACAAGATGAGGGGAACTAGCTTGCCAAGCAGTTTAGGACAAAATGATGACAGAAGTTCCTTCGTATATAATAGTATAATATATGTTCGCATCGCAAGTCTACATAATGATTTGAAAATGAAGGTGGGAAAAAATATGAGGATCCATAATTCTATTCCAATCAAAGGAAATGACTTCATTACTTGGAGAGGGTTCTAGTGGAACAGATGAAATACCCCCTTGTCAAAAGGAATAGATAGTGACAAGAAGAACCTCAGCGGTATCGACTTCACTCTCCAAGGGAAGATTGTGATCGATCGATAATGGAATTAGATTGACCACTTCCTCAACTAATGGTGGGTCGAGAGGGGACTCATGGGAAGTACTCGAAGGTTGTTTTTGGGAAACAACAATGTATTCCAACAATTTCGAGGCTTCATCCATATGAGGTAAAAGATAAGTGTGGTGCATTTACTTCCATAACTGACAAGGAATCTTAATCTTACCCATTCTTCCACTAACCTTATGAGCATCGGTTGAGGGTTTGTCATCAACATGATTTCCAGAGGCTCGTGAGGATCAATAGAATATGTGCAAGATGTTTCCCTCTACTTGGATGTGTATGTAATTTCTAAGTTTCCTTGGGAGAAATCAATGTTTTCATGTGTTATTATGCATTATTAGATCTATCATTAATTTATGCATGATTAGTTGGATCTTGTGAAGGGTTTTTGTGTCTCTATATGTGAAGATTATAATTTGGTAAGGGAAAATGACATCTTCATGGAAACTAGCAGCTAAAGAGCATGCAGGGAGAGTCGTCAGATTACCAGGTTAACATTCCATTTTAGTAGATCCTTTTCATGTATAACTTATATCTGGGAAATTTTATAGATTACATATTTATTATATCTTAGGTCTAGGAAAGGGATAGGGGAGATAACTCCTGCAGGGTGAACATATCCTACAACATACTGGCAAATCCACTGGGGATGATGTCCATCAAGTGATCAGGTGGAAAATAAATATATAACAAAGTTATTGAAAAATTAATAAAGCTAAAGGAGGGGAGTGATGTGACCCCCCCCAACTATGTCATCTCATTTAATAGGATGCATTGACACAACATTACCATTATGGATAGACCTTTCTTCACCTCCATGAGTCATACACTCCACTTGGAAGATGATACCTCTTTCACTCACTACAATAATAAACCCTTCCCCTTGAAGAATAACTCCACATGTGGGAGTGAATTTACTTTGGATATCACAATAAAGGATTTACTCATGCATGTCATCTCGAAGGTATCATAGTATCTGAACAAGTCAGTGTTATCATCATTTCATGAGATGAATATAAATAATGCATAATTTTAGAACATAAATTTGTCAAAACCTTAAAGGTTGGTGGTTTCTACCCATGTCTGTATCCTTTCCTGCTCCTCCCCCTTTTTTGCAGAATTGATTGTAAGTTTTCCCTCTAGACTCATACCTTGTCTTTTGTTTTCCTTCATCCTTCGTTCAACCTATTTTCCTTGTCATCCTATCTAAGGATTATCATCCCTCAAAATTCTTATTTTCTCTTTGGCCGATCATTCCTTGTTTCATCTCTACCTTTGATATTTTGTTTTCCCGAGACCTCGGCTAGTATTTCAAGTGAGCCCTCAGTTGGTCTTTCGTGATAACTAGGTGCAACACTTGAAGAAGTCTAATATGGACTAAAATCAATCAAGTGAGCAAGATCAATTCTCAACTGTGGAGATCCATCAAATAGATCAGATCAGTGGCCATCAGGTGATCGGGATCATGCAGTTGCACTAGGTTTAGCGTCGAACAGAGGTCTAAAATCGTGAGGTTGATCTTAGCCATTGGTATTGGAGGGATGCATAGTGCAGGATCAATTTTTTTCTGACTTGCGGGATGAAGAAGTCAAAGCGCCGAGTCATCAGGACTTGCGAAATGTGAAGTCATGAAACCATCTAGGTCATCCATTCTAGAGCGACATGTGGCGCAGGATCCAAACCATGTAAAAAGTCTTTCGGGAAGGCTGAGGTAAGAAGTGTTGATTGCTCAAGGTCCCCAAATGTATAAATAATCTAGGTCATTCATTTCAAATGGACGCATGTCATCTAATCCAAGGGATCATGATTTTGCGACACGAAGTTTTGAGCATGGAGCACATCATGAGTTTGCGAAACGCGAAATTGTGACGCGCCAAAGAGTTTGGCCCACAATCACAACCCAGGGTCATATGGAAAGTGAGGCCAAATGGAAAACAAGCGTCTTTCAAAGCAGTGGGCGACTGAGGTTGTTCGAGGAGATGATCATGGTTGTCAGATTCGAGGAAAATCCAACCATTGATTCAAATGGGCCATTTTACAGGAGCGAGCATCGAGATTTTTGAAATCACGGGGAGTGAAAACTCCTGAAACACGAAATATCGAGTTTTCATATGGATAAGCATGAGTTCATGGCTCGCGATCGTATGGGGCAAGGGAAAAGGAGCTCCACAAAGAACCAAAAATCCCAAGTTGGTCATAGAGAAAGATCTAGGTGGCCTCAAGGTGTAATAATTGACTCAAAGGAGTTGTTAGCTCACATGGAGCATTTTGGGTGTCAGGCTTCATCTTGATCCCAATGAAGGTAGTTAATGAAGATGGGTAGGGTAGTTGAAGGATCGTTTCATCACATAAATGGAAAGTATGGAAAATTTGTCTGTGGAGGGCAGATTGTCAGCCAAAAGTTCCCTTGTCATGAATTTCCCAGTGAATTCCATACCGATCTGATCCTGAATCTAACAAATGAGTGCAAGTGCAGCCTAACAGAAGGCGATGTAGACTCCAATTCTTGAATGCATGACCAAAGTGTGTTTCTATAGGGAGCAAGTTGCTTTGATTATTTATACTCATCTTTTATATTTTGTAAGGGTTGATGGTAGAGCAAAGCTCCCGATTTGTAAAGTTTTAATGAACACTCTAGTTCTTTGGTTATGCTTTGCACTCTGAGATTTCTTGTTTAATGAAAGTCAAATTTCTTACTCCCTCTTGTTTTCCTCCGATAATGAAAGAGTTCATGGTTGATTGATTCACTTTAATTATTGTGACAACAGTATGATGAAAGTTTGATTATAGTGTTGTTATAATTTATTTCTATTTCTTTGAAATTTGAATTCAAGAAGACCTTGTGTTTAAGTTTTTCTTCATTAGGTTGTTGGAAAGCTTGATGCTCTCGGAAAAACTCTACACTCTTTGCTTAAATCTTCCTCCTACTCACCTTACTACAACCTACTAAGTGAAGTTAAACCAGACCTCACTTTCTTGTGCATATCAGTCCAGTCTTCTGAGTTAAGATGATATTTTCTTGAGATTGCACCCATTCGACCCTTTTTATAACCAACCTGTGACATAACATACTGATGGGTATCAGGATTACCTCTACCGTAATCCAGAGGTGACTTCTGGTGCTAACACATAAGGTGTGGATATTGATAGGTTTATGGAGCATTATATGATGGGTTGTATATGGATGGAGTTCGTTATTACTTAACTCATGGTGTCTTCTCATTAACCCCTACCCCATCAATTCAATATTTAGCTTTCGTGATGATCACACAACAATCTTCAAGTATATAATTGTTTCAGGATGTGGCATAAAGGCCAATCATTTTGTGAGTGAAACAACTGTGAAATGGAAGCACTCAAATCCAAATTCAAGCATCAACAACAGGAAATCACAACCCTTCAAGAATCTCAATCAAATATCAATGAATCATTGTAAGAGAGGGAGGAGAGAAGAGAGAAAGAAATGGAAATTGTTCTCAGGAGAGTCAATCACCACTCAGATCAAATTCGATAGCTGGAAGGAGAAAATCATGGATGCATGATAGCAATTCAAGTTAGAACGAACCCATTCCCTCAGTAGGATCACAAGAATCATGTGAAGTGGAGCAACCCCAGCTTTGGGAACATGAAGAATGAACTCAGGATGACACTTAAGATCATGTGGATACAGAACTTAAGCTTAATTAGCCTATTTTTGTAATGTAAATTTGAATTTTTCTTTGAAGATGGACTAAAATCCTTGATAAAAGAAGATTCCTTCAATATGTAAAAATGTTTTGGGGAAGCTTTATTGTTTTGAGTAAGTCCATTACCTCTACCCTTGTTTCCAAATAATTGAACTGAAGAAGATGTACTCTTTGGTTGGTTTTTGCATTGCTCCAACCATCTTTTATATATAATACAATTATTTGTTATTGTTAAAAAAAAAGTGGAGAAAATTTGTCTCCTTTGCTTGAAAAAAGGTGAATATGATTCATCATCCAATATATTGTTTGGCTATTTATATCTAAAAATAGTAATGGGTTCTTGAGATAAGTAAAATTACAATATATTTAAATAATATATTATATTCGCCAACCTTAGAAAATTGTCCTAAAATTTGGCATTTTGGCTATAATTCGCTCCTAAAAAATATTATGGAGAAAGACCATAGATAATTACTCTTAACTTTTTGAATTGCAATGTATTTGGTTTTATATTAGGAAAAAAAATGTCACCAAATTAGACAACCATGTATTTAAGAAAAATAGGTTCAAATGGCCCTAGCAAATAATAAAAAAAATAAGATTGTTTATCTAAAGAGTAACTAATATTATAGTTTCTATTCCATCTTCACATGATGGAGTATCCGTTTGAACCTTTACCTCATATTATAGTTTCTATTCCATCTTCATATGATGTAGTAGGTATACTATGTTAAATATTGGTTGAGAATAAAATTATTGGGAAAACATTTAAAAACATGCATAGATGTTTATCAACCTAGTCCATGAAGGACTTGTTGTAACATAGAGAATTTTCATCAAAATTTTTCAATTTTCTCGCAAAATTTTGTAAACACCTACCTATTCCCTGTCATCTCAAGATTTGAATCATTACTCTACGCAAATCTTTACCATTATAAACGTGTTCTTAATCTTCTTATGTTAAACATTTCCCTAGCCTATTGTCCATTTATTTTTATTGCTCAAAAACTAATTCTTTATACAAACCTATCCTGGTCTCATAAAAAAACTTCTCCTATTTTTTCAAAGACTATATTACAGATTGGACTCAACTTGCCTATACATTTATTTCAATTCCAAATTAAGTCCAACATGTTATGTTTCTAATACATATATCCACTAGTTCAAAATGTTATTGAGTGTAAATAATATTGGGCTTGTTGGTAATTAGATTTCCAATTTATCTCAACCATGCTTTAACCATCACCAAGTCAAAGAAATCCAACTTCCATATCATATGTCTACATGCGATCCAACAACTCATAATAAAAGAAAATCATTGGTCACAATAGTTTTCGTCCCCTCCAAAGTACCATATCGACGATGTCAAGGGGGAGGGGAGCCGAAATGGTATTCCACTAGTTTTAAAGGGTGTGGCGTAGCACTAGCGTAAAGAGTTTGGGCCCCCCTTAGTGGTTTCCAAAACTTCCAGAGAACCCCCCTAAACCGTTGGGTAACGTAAACATGGTATATTGAGCTCAAGGATGTGGGCACACAATGCATAAGAGCCAAAAATCATGGGAAAGGTTCCACCAGATTGATCCACTAGATTGCTAAGGGAATATGGCCATGATCTACAGTGAATGAGTGTACCAAAATGTAGATATTGGATCTATTATTTTGTTGAAAATTGTATTGACCAAAACACAACAAATCGCATCCAAGTTAGCAACAAAAACACAAGAAGTAGGGATACGAATTCGTTGGGATTGATCCGTGATTTTATTGAGAAAATTTCCGACCAAATCACATTAGAAGGGACTACATTTTTACTAGAGTAATCAAATCACTAAGAGTAAGGGCATGAAATCAACGAGAAATGTGGTGAAATTTTAGAGAAATTGCACCAGATCGTAGTGAGGTTGAGGCACCCACGCTTTGAGGAGACAGTATAACCACCACAACCCTTGTTTTGACATAAGTCCACATGAGATCAATACTTTGAAAGAAAATTATCTTCAATTGGGTGCTCTAAAATACTCAGCACATCATCCAAGAGTGATGAAGAACCCAAGATAATGACTATCTAGCATGTAATTTAATTTTTTTAAATGATATAGGAACACATGGCAAATTTAGTGGTAATAATAAGCAATGGGAAGACAAAAATTATGTATATGGGACAACAAGCTATTATAGGTGTCGGAATTTCCAAATATTCTTATTTTTTCTTAATAAATTAGTTATAGAAATGAAGGGAGCCATTCAACATTCAAAGAGGATAAAAAGAAAGCATTTGGAAGTGTTAAGAGGGGGGTTAGAATTATAATAGGGGAAAGAGATTGATTTCTTAGTTGAGCCCGTTGGGATATCAATTCTACAAATTTTCATGAATGAAAGAGAATCATATCATTTAGGTAATAATTTAGATACAAAAGGTATGCAGAACATAAATAAATAGTTAGAAATGGAAAATGAAGAACAATATAACTAGAACAACATCACAATACTACCAAAATGATATCAAAATAACATCAGAAAGAGCACTTTGATTACTGAGAGGAATGTTCACTTGCCTCTTCAAGGGGGCAATCTCCAACAGAGCAGAGCTCTATTACAATAATATCCAAGACAAAATTTATCATATCCTTGACTCTTATTTATACTAAATATGTCTATCAAAAGAACCATCTAGAGGAAGATCCTTCTAGAAGCATAAGCTTCTATTAGGTCTTCTTACATTGGACGTATTCTTCCTTATTGTTAGGCCTCATTAATATTGACCTTTATTACATGGAAATATATTATTCTACCTACGTGAGGGCTTAGGTCCCTAACATGTCCTCCCCCTTAAAAACAACATTTTCCTCAAGGCTTTAGATGTTGAAATTGTTGCATAATGGTAGTTGATTTTCCCAAATTTCCCTCAAACAATTGTTTGTTGGTAAAGGCCAAAGGTCGACCCTTTTGCATAAGGACAACGCCAATTCCTTTCCTTGAAGCATCACATTCTAGGATAAAGGTCTTTGTGAAATTAGGTAGGGCCAGGACTGGAGTGATGCACATGGTCATCTTAGAGGTTTGAAAAGCTTGAGAAGTTGTTGGAGTCCAAGTGAAAGAATTATTTTTAAGGAGTGCAGTGAGAGGTGCCACAATATTTCCATAATTCTTAACAAACTTGCAATAATAGCCTGTTAAGCCCATAAATCCATGCATGATTTTGAGAGTCTTTGGGTGAGGCCAATATTGCATAGCTTCAATCATTTTAGGATCCACCCTGACGTCGGCCTTGCCAACAAGATGACCCAACTACTCAACTTCGAAGGTGCCAAAAGAACATTTAGATTGTTTGAGGAAAATTTTGTGCTAAGAGAGTATATGGAGAACTCGATCCACGTGAGCAACATGGGTTGTCTAGGTTTTAATATAGATAAGGATATCATCAAAGAAAACTAAGACAAAATGATGGAGAAAAGGATGAAAGACATGATTCATGAGACTTTGGAAAGTGGAGGGAGCATTACACAAGCTAAAGGGCATGACCAAAAACTCATAGTGGCCCTCATGAGTTCTAAAGTCAATCTTAGGAATGTCTGCCTTTTTCATACGGATTTGGTGGTAGCCAGAATGAAAATCAAGTTTAGTAAAGAATTGGGCACCACTCAATTCATCCAAGAGATCATCAATGACAGGAATGGGAAATTTTCCCTTAATGGTGAGTTTGTTGAGGATGTGGAAGTCAGGACACATGTGCCAAGAACCTTCTTTCTTAAGGACCATGACCATGGGAAAAGAGTATGGGCTCGTACTAGGGTGGATACACCGTCATTGAGCAGTTCTTGAACAATTTTCTCGATTTGATTTTTTGGGGAAAAGGGGTGACTATAGGGATGAATATTGGGAGGAAGGCTTCCTGGGACAAAGGGAATGGAATTATCATGAACACCACGGGAAGGAGGGAGTCTAAGTTCCTTGTATGGCATGGAGTTGGGAAATAATGCTCGAATGACCTTTTTTTAGCATCTTTTCCATGCGATGGGAACTAATGATCTCTGGGGAACCGACGATGATGCCTTGGAACTTATATTGTTGACCCTCCTAGTTGAATTGCATGGTTAATTCCTTAAAATTCATGAGAATGGGACCCAAATTCCTCAGCCATTCTGCACCCAACACAATGTCACAACCACCCAATTCGATAGAAAACATAGGAGATTTTATGTGGTATTAACCAATTTGGAGATGCACATTTTCACAATGCCCTCCACATTTCATGGAATTGCTATTGGAAATCATGATTTGGAAATTATTAACTGAACGGATATAGCAATTAGTTTCTTGGGAAATGCAACAATGAATAAAATAATGGGTGCTTCCACTATCAAGAAGAATGATGACCTTCCTATGCTTGATGTAACCAATTAGCTTGAGGGTTTGGGGAGTAGAAAAGTCAGTGAGAGCATTTAGAGAAATGGTCGTTTCTACTTCGGGAGGGGTTATGTCAGTTGGTTCAGGTGACACGGACACAAGGGGCGCCTCAACATCCTCTTCTAAAACATCCTTCGAGATGGCCATAAAAAGATTGTGTTCCTTACACTTGTGTCCTGAAAAATATTTTTCATCACAATTATAATAAAGGCCTTTGAGTTGGAATTCAACCATTTCGTCCCTTGTCAATTTCTGGATCTTTAGTGGAGTAGAAGGAGGAGTGAGAGTTACTGGTTTAGTGAGACGAATAAAGGAGGGTTTTCGGTTTTGAGAAGAGACAACCTATTTTTCTTACTTAGCTCATTTAGTAGCATCCACCCAACTTTGAGGCCGAGCCATGAGGACATGGGCACGGATTTCATCCTTGAGGCCACAGATAAAACATTCTCGTAAAAAAGCATCAGACATGCCCTCTGTATGAAAAGTCAGTTGCTCAAAATAATTTATAGAGTCTTCAACTATGCCAGATTGTTTCAACTTTGTCAAATGGCCTAAATGGTTCGTGTCAGTGTCAAAGCATTCATAAATCTTTGGCACAAAGTGTGTTCAAGACACATACCCTTGGCGAGAATTTTTTATCAATTTCCACCATTGCCAACGTTCTTGATCTACATGGAGAACACCATACCGGAGTTTGGCCAACTCATCCATAACTTCATACAAAGAGAAATAATGTTCCACTTGAGTTACCGAGCCAGTGGGATCTGAGACATCAAATTTGGTCACATCCACACATGGAAGGCGTAGGTCACGCTGAAAGTGATGGGGCTGAAAATTCTGGGAACGAGAGGAAGTTTCACCTTTGTTATGCAAAGGTGGGTCAGATAAGGGAAGATCTATAGGGATATGTAGCTTGGTGCAGATCATCGTAGTGACAGATTCAAGTTGAGCAGTAATGTCTTGTTTGAGGTCTTGTTTGAGTTCCTCGATCGAGGAAACGATGGAGTAATGTGTGCTTTTATTGATGGTGAAAATATTGGCACTGAGCTATCTCACTTCTTGTTGGGTCTCTGTGAAATTAGAGTGCAAGGTATTGAAGCGAGCTTCCAAGTCTTGGCTATGGGTATGGGCCATGATGAGAAGGGAACATGAAAAGGGGCAGGTGGGACCACACAAAAAATGGGTTATGGGTGAGTGTATCACAACTACTAGGGTGACAATTTGAATCCAATGGGGTAAAACCCAAATAAGGGTGTTGGAATGGGGTCAAGTCCACGAGAAAAGAAAAATTGTTGAAAAATGATAGCTATGACTATGATAAGGGAGAAGAGAGAAATCCAATGAAATAGGTCTTTAATAATGGTGCCAAAAGGATCCAAAATATTTTTTTTTTACTCTTTCGGATTTATACTCCGATCTAAAGAATACTATAGTGATGAAATGACGAAATGCTTAACAGGAAGAAATATGTAGTAATTTTGAAACCTGAATGCAGGAGACACAATTGCGCGGCAATAGATATCGTCTGTTCTAATTTTGTTTCTGTCCCAAGGGTTAGGGTATTCAAGGGTTCTACAAACAAGGTTTTTACCTGTGTTATAGCTCTCTAATATAGGTGCGGGGTCCAACAGTAGTACTCAACCCAATATGTCAGGGTACCAACTAAGGAAGCTAGACTGTGCCCTTAGTTGTACTACATGACTACCCAGGTACTAGAGAGTATCTTCAGGAGTGTTGTTCTCAGTGGAACTATAGAAATCAGGAGGTCGATCGGTTTATTTATGGAGGGCTTCACAAGATCTAGGTCGATTCGTATACAAGTGTTTTCTGATGCGCTACCACTCAAAGGGGTACCAACAGGGGTTACAAGGGTGGCCAACAGATGTGCACTTAAGTGCCACTTGTATTTCATGCATGTATGAATCCCTGATTGTGGGTTTATGAGTGTAATGATAGATCTTTGTAGCTTAAAGAAGCCATAATACGTTTCTAACCTGAAAAAAAATTAACCCACAATTTTCTGCCAAGGAAGGTGCTTTGATACCACTTGTCATATTCCAAATATAAAAAAGTATGCAGAACATAAATAAATAGCTAGAAATGGCAGATGGACAACAATATAACTAGAATAACACCACAATAATACCAAAATGATACCAAAATAACACCGGAAAGATCACTTTGATTACTGAGATCAATGTTCACTTGCCTCTTCGAGGGGGAAACCTCCAACAAAGCATAGATCTATTACAATAATATCTGAGACAACAGTTCTCATACCCTTGACTCCTATTTATACTAAATATGTGTATCAAAAGAACCATCTAGAGGAAGATCCTTCTAGAAGTGGAAGCTTCTATTAGGTATTCTTACATTGGACTTATTCTTCCTTATTGATAGATCTTATTAATATTGACCTTTATTACATGGAAATTGTTAAGAACCTGAATAGATCTACCAAT
Source organism: Picea engelmannii (assembly GCA_009831015.1). Classification (NCBI taxonomy): domain Eukaryota; kingdom Viridiplantae; phylum Streptophyta; class Pinopsida; order Pinales; family Pinaceae; genus Picea; species Picea engelmannii. The sequence goes on along the minus strand of ML776915.1, from coordinate 340,330 downwards.
ATAATAACCACAAATACTGAATACACAATAGATCCACAAAGCACTATAGAAGAAACCACACAATATTATTATCAAACCCTTGAGGTAGGGCAACACCATACAATGGA
>ML776915.1:310411-324453 GCA_009831015.1 Picea engelmannii | reverse complement strand
GATCCTTCTAGAAGCGGAAGCTTCTATTAGGTCTTCTTACATCCGCCTTATTCTATTTTATTGAAAGGTCTTATTAATATTGACCTTCATTACATCCGAATACATTGATCTACCTATGTGTGGGTTAGGACCTTAACACTATCTCACTAAGAGGGAGTGTTAGATTTGGTACCTAGCATGCGGAAGTGACTGAGCACATTTTCTCCCTAGTGACTTTATAAAGTGATTTTATAACGTTAAGTTGAGATTTTATTTTTTGATATGTAAAAGCAACTTTATGAGGTTAAAGGTCACTTTAGTGACTTAAGTAACCTCAATGAATGATTAAGTCATGATTGTTGATATCAAGGGAAAGTGAAGAGTCACTCTAGGGAGACCAAGGGTTATAGGAGTTACACATTAAAATGAGGGAGAGAGAGAAAACACTTTGATGAGAGGAGAGAGGGAAGGTGAAGAGTCACGCATCCCAAGAGAGTTTGACCTTGGAGGAAAGAGGGAAACAACAAGGAGAATAGGCACACATCCCTAGGAGAGGATTGACATGCATCCCTAGGTATATTTCAACATTTATATCAGTCTGTACTATACATATTTGGGAAGGTTATACAACATTTAATCTTGGTCGTACAACAAGAGGGTGGAAAAAAAATCGAGGCATCCATTCAGGATCATTTTGACATGACTTCTACGACACCTTGCTGCGAGAATTCCATACAATAGAGGTTTGTGAAAAAAAACAGTTCTCAAGTATGATTTTCAAGGCAGGTTTAGAGTTGTTGCTAACTATAATAGACCGTACATGCCATACAATAGAGGCACATTGTTCAAGGAATTTTTTAGCATTGTTTTCAATATGAATATTGTGCAAGGAGGATGAGATCAAGGATAATTTTAAGGATGGAAATTTGTATTACAACATACAAATATGGGCTAATCATACTAGTCCTTAATATGCAAAATGTAAAATGTTTGGCGATAGTTTTGTAAAAATATTCAAATTTCTAAGGATTTTATATAATTTCTATAAATTTTTGGCAATTTGTAAGGTAAAATAATTTTATTCTATGGAATTTGGGCAAATCATATCTAGAAAAAATGTGATTTGACAAATCTTTTTTTTGGGAAAAACCATGGAAAATTAGCCCATTTGTGAAATTTAGCCCCTCAAATCAACTATGGCTGAGATAAGTTATGTATTTAAAGTTGATATTAATGTTGTTGTAAGCTCAGAAATATATCCTAGAGCTCAATAATAAAATCTCCTTGAACAAGTTTTCCCCTTGTGGTTTTTTCCTGGGGCATTTCCCATAATTTATAGTGTTCAAGTGTGTGATTTTATGTTGTTCATTGGTATTCTGTTGTCAGTTTTATTTTCAGATCTATGTCATTAAGTATTTATGTTCATTAAGTACAGTTCAATATTAGGTTTAATGCTTTACTGTTGAAGCTTAATAGGAGATTGAAATATTTTTATGACTTAGTGTATATATAAGCTATAATTTTACAAGAGTTTCATGTATAACACTTGATGTGGAATAGGTACTCTCTAGGAAATATATAGTATATCCTTGGTCCTTAGAGTGTGCCCTATAATTGGTACTAATGGTCTAAATTAGCGAACCATTTTCATTACTCTATATACCTTCCTTTTATTTCATGTCAAATTGGTATTTTTTGCAATGATCATAGATAGGAAAGTTATATAGTGTTAGTTATGGTTAGATAGGATATGATAGTTCCATCATGCATTTTCATACTAGTTGCATTTCATTTAAAACTTAAAAATTGATACAACATGCTAGGCCTTAACTGGTAGCTTTGAAGAACCAAGAAAAATCCAAGCCTCAAATTAAGGGTTAACCATTTCAACTGAGGAAGGTCTGATTAGGATTTTTTTTTTCAATTGAACTGGTGACATTGACTTAAGAAATTTTCCCACATCAAAAAATCCACAAATGGCTAGATAGAGACAAGCGATGAATAGGAAAATGGTTTATATTTTGAGGGGTTAAAATTATATGAATATAGGTATATGGGATGAGAGTTTGATCTAAATTCAACACTCTTATAACAAATTTGCGCATACTTCCTCCGGTAACTCCTCTTTTCAAACTTGTTTTGAATATTTTCCACCTTCACATCTAGATGTGTGTTTGGAAAGCATTGAAGGGGAAGGAAGACACCATAGTGGAAGAACCCAATGTTGAAATATCAATATACAATATCTATCATATCTATTTACAAGTACAAGAGATACTAAATAATTCACAAGGAAAGTACAAGGTTGGGCATGATCTACATGGGATTGCAAAGACATTCAAGATGTGATATTAAGTCTGGTTGAACCTAAATAAGGAGAGGTTGTAAGGACTTGGTAAGAAATTTAATTATCTAATATATGGGCTTTTTGAATAGTTGGAAAAGGTAGGAAGTGATTCTTATAAATGTATTCTACCTCCATACATGTGCATTTATTATGTAGTGAATGTGAAGAATATGAAACTCTAGGATCCATCTATGCTTAAGGAAGAAAATGAGGAGTAAATGTTACCTTGTATATACATGGCATCAAATGCTCAAGTAGATGTAGTAGAATTTATATCTTTGTAGATAATACTAATTCAATCATAAGGGAATATTGAGAACTATAGCAAGTTGGGTTAAAAGGGAGACTTATATGAAAGGAAAAGTAGTACACTAGGGAGAAATTTGAGGAATCCTTTGCATAGATCCTTTAGACAACACTTTGAAGACTAAAATCATTTTAAACTATGAGCGATGATCTTAAATGGTTCACTGTATAGTTTTTCATCCTTTGTTTTTACATTCTAGGGTGAAGAATCAATGTTGTGAACTTATTGGGGCAACTCGTTAGGGAACATTTCACATTTGGAGACAAAATACACTTTTATGGGTTTAAGAAAAGCATCATTGGTTTAAATAGTTGAAGTAGGTGGCACATCTAAATAATTTTGAAATTAAATATTATACATAAAAACTAAGTTTGTTTGAAAAAGTTATGGCCTACATAAGTTGACCTATTCTTTCACCAACTCATAACCAAGTAGAAGTTGAGTCAAATCACATATCTCACACATGTGTATATAGCCACATGTGGATTTTTAAGGTCATAAACCCTACCCATATTTAGTATTTGGGAGATGAAAAAACCCTAATCACAACCCTAATGACTATTAGGGCATGTTGAAATTTGAGTCACTAGGGAAGAAACTTGTTATTTTACTAAGACGATGGTCATGGAAAATACATAAGTGTAAATTAACCCTTATGGAATTACAATTATCCATATAATCCATAGTGAGTGATAATCTTTCTTCATATTTTTCACTATAAATCTCAATATGAAAGAGCAAGGAACACTTCTTATTTCTCAAGTTAGATTTTTCATCCTTATTGGTTTCTCCATCTTACATCTTGTACTCAATGTGTTAATGATGTGCACTTTTTACTAATGCAATTTTGTTTATATTATGATAGTGAATTTTCATACCGAAATAAGTATGTTTTTAGTATGAAAATATTAATTAAAACTATTACTACATAGTAGAGTATAATCTCATCATATTTATAGTAACATATTTATATCTATTATGACAAGATGTCTTGTGGAATATTCACATCAGTTTACATATTAGGAATATTAAAATTACAACCAACTAAGTGAAAACATTGGTTTTAAATCATCTAGGTGGATATCAATGGCCACCCAACTCTTCCACTCACTGATCACAGTTCTCCATCTTGGCCATTTGTATTATGATTTTCTGGTCCTAAACTTATGGGGTTGTTTTAAGGATCTAAGCGATTTTTGTGGACATTCAGGGGAAATAGGTATCCTTGGCCTTCCTTGGCTTTGCCCAAAATTTCACTTCTTAGATAGATCATTCCAATGATATATTATGCAACCCAATGGATATTATATGTAAAAAAATTCCCCGGGGAATTTTTCATATCAACTAAGAAGCTAGAGTCCAACAAATAGTTTGGGACTTCGCCTTGAGGCGAAAATAGTAATTATTGGCTAAGCGTGAAGAGAAAAAGTTGGACCATGACTCATGCTTTGATTTGGAGCAAGACAAGTGAAAGTGGATCATTGATGTGGAACCCAATTCTATCATTGCAACCACAAAGATCCAACCTAACAAGTCATAGGAGCTTGATGTAAGAGAGTGCCTCTTCCATTCACAAATGTGGGTGAAAGGAACCCAACTGCATTTCATTGTTAGCAACGAGAGAAAAAATAACTTGATATTGTCTGAGTCCATCAAGAGATTGAAGCTTCCAAAAATACCATACCCAAAACCATACACCATCAGTTAGTTGAGCAAAGGATGAGACCCTCGTGTCAGCTAGTAGTTCCACCTATCCTAAGACATCAAACCCTTCAAAGATGAGGCACTGTGTGATGTTTCCCCACTCAAAGTTTCTTATTATCTTTTAGGAATACCTTATATGTAGAAAAACCATTATGTTTATGATCCCAAACTCGTAATGCCATTATAACTCTAGTATTCCAGCACTATAGAGTACCCAAGGTAGTTCAAGGTACTAAAATTTCATTGACCTTGGAAAAATAGTGCTGAGAACTAATCTCACATACTATGAAGTTTTTCCTCTTCATGGTTCAGTCAAAAGGGGAACAAAAGGTCACTAAGTCCAAAACAAATTCAACATGGGGTCTCTCTACATAGTATAAATAGTTAGATGAGCTTGTAGAGGAGTAAAAATACCTCTCCACTTCACTTGGAGATTCCTCTACATTTCTGTATCAAGAAGCCCATTGATTTTATACTTGATTCGGCCTTTCCCAATGGTATAATATACAAATGATCCCTTTTGAAGAATGAGTAAATAAATCATCAAGTTCATGAGCTTATCCAAAAGGGCCACAGTCAACCAATCTCCTCACCTTATGGGAGCCCAATTGTGTTGGTGCAAAAGAAGGATGGAAGGTGGTAGCTTTGTATTGATTATAGAGCCCTGAATAAAATCATTATCAAGAACTGATACTCGATCCCCTAGATTGACGATGCTTTTGATGAGATGAAGGTTTCTAAGTTCTTTAGAAAGATGTATTTGAGGTTGTGATATAATTGGGATCTAATATATTAAACTAAGGTATGGAAGACAACCTCCAAATATAAATAAGGTCTCTTTGAGTGGTTGGTCATGCCTTTGGGCTTGACTAATTCTCCACCGACATTCATGAGGATGATGGATGATATATTGTGGTTGTTAATAAACTATTTTGTGGTGGTGTATTTGTATTACATCCTCATCTTCAACTAGACCTAGGAATATCACTTGTTGCACACTCAATAGGTCTTGAGAAACATGTGACAAAAAAAATTATATGCCAATCTGAAGAAATGCTTATTCGATGTGTAGAGAATCCAATACTTATGATACATTGTATATGAACATGGGGTGCATGTGGACCCAACCATGATCCAATTTATTTCAATTGGTGAGCCTCCATGACTCTGATAGGTCTCCATAACTTCTTGGAGATCGCCAACTTCTACGATCAGTTCATGTTGAGTTTCTCTCATATAGCTTGGCCCTTAAGTCAAGTGACCAAGGGGGGCACTACAATCGAGTTTTCCTTGTATGATTCATAGTAGAGATAATTCCAGGATTTGAAACACTTCCTTCGTTCCACAATATTCCTCAAATTTCTAGATCTAGAATATTCGTTCAATATCAAGAAAAATTCCTCTAACTATGTTATCATTGCTATCTTCACTACAAGGAAATCTAGTTTCCTATCATAGTGGAACATTGTCTGATGTTATTCGTAGGTATCCCACCGATGACAAGGATATGTACTCCATTGTATAGGCATCTTGATAGTGGAAGAATTACACTATGGGAAAGGAAATGATCATCCACACTTATCACAACAATATATAATTCATGCAGACACATGAAAACATACAAAATGACCACCACCATAAATGGTATATATACCTGCAACAATTTCACCTGAATTGATCCAGGTAGATATCGGTGGCCACCCACCTTTTCGAACTGGCTCAAAACAACTTTCTAGCAATTTTGGTAATTTACTATTGTCGTTTTTCACTTCCAGAGCCGCTTTGAGGCCCTAAACGATGTTTTTTGGGAAAATAGGGAGAAATATGGAATTTCCTTCGATATTTCCCCCATAGTGAATCTCCTCGATGATACCTTTCCAATGGACTGTCATACGCCTAAAATGGATATAGTATGCAAACATTACAACCCTGGGAATTTGATGTACTAACTTACCCAAACAGGGCCCACATGACTTTTGGCACTTCATCTCCTAGGGTTAGGGTTTTGGATGTCTAGGGTTTTAGGCATTCCTATTTATTGTAAAAATTCCTTCAGAGTCTCATTGTAATCATCTTCTTACGAATGAGTGAAACCTTCACATCTCTTATAAAAGATAAGACACCACCATTCCACCAAGCTTGTTTCCGCTACATTTTACAGTTTCATCTTATTTCCTTATTGAATAGAAAACCAATTTGACTATATATATGTTATTTTGTGTTAAGCGCCTATTAATAATCTGTAGTCATTTCATTATGCTCATGAAATTTGGATCGATGGTATCAAATCAGTTTGCTCCTTATCGTCTTAATGCATGTCCCCAACGAGGTCGTAGGACAAAGAGTTGGGTCTCAAGCTTGTTTCTCTTGAGGACAAAAGATCTTACATGCCCAAGCGACCTCTCATGGCAAGAGAAAATAAAGATGACGAGACAGGAGATCCTTTCAAACTATTGATTGAGGAAGCCCTCATGCAAAAAATGAATGAGATGATGGATAGTTTCATGCAAATCCTTCGACGACTACCAATAGGCAACGCATCTTCTTCGAGTGGAGGCATCGCCCCCTTCAAGGTACAAATAAACTTCGATATTCCTATATTTGAAGGTCAGATAGATGCAAATGTTGTAGACAAGTGGTTGAATCTACTAGAAGGGTATAATTTTCTCCATAACTTTTTTAATAGAGAAAATATTACTTTTTCCCTCCTCAAAGTCGTTCCCCATGTAAAATATTGGTGGGAACCCCTCATAAAAATCAAGCATAAGCTAAAAAAAAAGATGTGAGAATTTAGGCCTGGGAACCCCTCACAAAAAAATCCAGGAAAGGGTGACCCCAAACCATAGAACAAAGGATAGAGAAAAGATGGACAGTATCAGGACAACCAGTCCAAGCCGCAAGAAAATAAGGACATCGAAAAGACAAAGAAAGATACCAGGAAGTGGTGTGACTTCCATAAGAGCCCTTGACATAACACTGTTGAATCACTCTCAAAGAATTCGTTGGTGGCCGAAGTGAAAGCCTCTAAATTAGATGCGGGTTCTGACACTGAGCCAGAACCAGTAAGAGGAAGACGAATCATTGACACAGAACCCAGTTCCACCGTTGCTACCAAGAAGCTCTAGTGTGGTGAACCAGACAAGCCAGAAGAAGGAGAGTGTCGTTTCCATTCATAGATGTGGGTAAAAGGCATCCCGCTGCACTTCATCGTTGATAGTGGTAGCCAAAAGAACCTCATATCAGCAAAGGTCATCAAGAGATTGGCCCTGCTAACAATGTTGCACCAACAACCCTACACCATTGTATGGCTCTGTCAAGGAAGCGATCTTCACATCAGCCAATAGTTTCGACTATCATTCGACATCAAGCCCTTCAAAGACAAGGTGTTGTTTGGTGTTTATCCTATTGAAGTTTGTGATGTTATTTTGGGCCAACCTTATTTATGGAAACGTCATGTTCTATATGAGTCTAGGCATCGTAGTGTTATTATTACTTTGAACATGAAATTGTATACGATACTCGAGGCAGTCCCACCTAGTAGTATTTCCTTGATCTCTACTAAGAAATGCAGGAAGGTCATCTCTTAGATGGGGAATTTTGTCTTCTTCATGATTCCCTCTCACAATAAGTGAAATCTCATAGCCACATCCAGGGTCTCTGCAGCCAACCTCTCCACACATAAGAAGTAATTAGATAAGGTCGTGGAAGAATACTCAGATATCTTCTCCTCACCTACCGAGGTACCTTTGCACTGCCAGGTCAAGCACCCCATCAATTTGACCACCGACGCACTGCTTCCCAATGGGCCATTCTATCTCTGCTCGCTATTAGATAATGAGGAGATCAAGAGACATATCCAAGAACTTCTCCACAAGGGGAACATCCATCCCATCACATCACCTTGTGGGAGCCCAATCATGTTGGTAAAGAACAAAGATGGAACCTGCTAACTCTGCATTGATTATCAGGATCTGAATAAAATCATAGTAAGAAACCAATACTCGATTCTCTAAATTGATGACCTCCTTGATCAACTCATAGTGGCCAAATAATTCAGTAAGATTGATCTAAATTTTGTCTACCACCAGGTCCCGATAGAACAAACAGATGTATGGAAGACCACCTTCAAGTCAAAGGAAGGACTTTTTGAATGGTTGGTCATGCCCTTTGGTTTGACAAATTCTCCATCCACTTTCATGAGGGTGATGGATGATATCCTGCAACCATTCACCAATACTTTTGTAGTGGTGTATTTGGATGACATTCTCATTTACAACAAGATTGGGGATGAACACTTGCAGCATATCCAACAGGTTCTACACACCCTATGATAGCACAAGATATATGCCAAATTGGAAAAATAATCCTTCGGCATGGACAGGGTCCATTACCTAGGCTACATCATTGATCGGGATGGCGTACATGTGGATCCATCCAAGATCCAAGTCATCCATGATTGGCCAGCCCCAACCACACTCATTGAGCTTCAGAGCTTCTTGGACCTGGACAATTTCTGTTGTAGGTTCGTGTTTGGATTATCCTATATTGCATGGGCCCTCATACAAACAACTAGGAGTGGTGGTAAGGTGAAATTTGCATGGGGTTGGTCCCAACAACAAGAGTTCAATGATTTGAAGCAACGCTTGTGCTCATCCCTAGTACTTTCACTACCAGACATGCAACAACCCTTTGATATTGAGAAAAATACTTTAGAGTATGTTGTGGGTGTTGTTCTCACTCAGCATGACCACCCCATGGCCTATCATAGTGAGACACTATCATATGTTTTCTATAAGTACCCTACTTACGACAAAGAAATGTACTCCATTGTGCAAGCCTACCACCAATGGAGACATTACATTCTTGATGTTATCACTTTGTAAATTCCTAGAGGTCTTTATGAGGAAAGAAGAAACTTATCAAAGGTAACCTTAACCGACTGCTTCGAAACTGGAAGCTAGCCCTACGATTTTTAGAGAGGGATCTCTCTGTGAGTTCTAGGCTTGTTTGAGTGTTCAAATATTTTAGGCTAGTTAGAAAGAATATAACTAAGTTGTTCATATTGTTTTTGAATGAAGTGCTTGAATATCAATTACGCTTCCATTGGGCTATGGGATCTATTTTTAAAAGATAGAAGTTAAAGACAATGTTACAAGATTCGTTTCATAGGGAGAGATAGTGCTAATGCTGGATTCTTTAGAAATAAAAATGGTGTATTGCTGAAAAGATGAGATATCAATTAAAACAAAAAAGCATTTAAGAATTTCTTTGTTATAACATCAGAGGAAAAACATTTAAATCTATAAAATATTAAGAACATAGTACACAATGGTAAATTATGCAACTTTAACTTCTTTTAAAGATTAGATTTTAGAAAGACAATATGATAACTGAGAAAGAAAAAACTTGTATGCAGACAGAGGGAACTTCACCAACAATGGACACGCAGGAATACTGTGAAACTTCTCTTTGTATTACTGGAATAACTTATTGATAAAAATTACAACAGCTAGAGCTTGCTCGGGTGTAAATACCAACAACCCTTCCTACTTCTAAGTGAGAAATATTTATATTAAAAGTTACAATAACCCTGTCATTAATGATCATGACGTGAAAGAGTCTGAGTCTAACTAACTAATCTAAAAAGATGCAGAAATGTATTAACCGATGATGATGTGTTGAATCTCTCATGTTGATTTTGGGGAAGACCGTTGTTGAGTCATTCGGATGACCTAAACTATGTTGGACACTGAGCTAGATGTTGAAATGGATGCTGAGATGGATGAGTCATTTCCTTTACTCAATCAAATCACATAGCTCATCCCATCTATGTGTGATTGGGATGGTAATTTTCAATAACCAGCAGTAAACTTCGTCCATATCGGTGTAGTTAGAAAAATTTGTCTTGATGATGAAGACATACTTGATCTTGTGTTGAATGTTGAGGTCATGCTACAGAGTATCCAAGAATTCTTTGCCCGTGATGCTGCCCTATATCCCTGAAAACTTGGAACTGCCTTTGGCCATGGTGGCGATCCTTTACTTGTAATTGGACAGAGTCATTAGTTTATCATTTAGGACATGTAGATTAGGAAGACCCTTTTTCTGTAAGGCTTCAATCTTACTAAAAAATCTTTGAACTCCAATGTCCATGTTCTAATCCTTTTCCTCCAACTGAAACATCAATCCCCTTTTAGTCAATACTCTTTTTACCTCGATGATAGTCTTTGTTTTGTCTTCGACTTTCAATTCTTCCAGCTCTTCTTTGGTTTTGGAATTCAGAAACTTGATGATCACGTTGGCCACTGAGGGCATCTCAAACAACTCTGTTCTTATCCTGTCAATGGCTTGCCTACTCTTTAACATGATATAATGTTGCTCGAACATGATTTGCACCATGGGCCAAATTTCATTTATGGATTTTGCAATATTTGTCCATATGTTTTCCTTAGCCTCTGCTAATGTCTTGCCTGCCATTGTTTGTTTCTGGAGCTGTTGTATTTCCTTCTTAAGCTTCTCTGTTGCCTATCTCTCAACATTATATCTTGTTTGGAAAGAGGATTTTAGTTCCTAGATATTTTCAACCTCCCTTTTCAACCTATTAATCTCTTCCTCTTGCAAATTCATTTCCTCCATGGACTTTGCTAGCTCCACAGTTTTTTCCAGTGTTGTCAATGGGGCTGCTGATGGAATTTCTACTGTAGTGGTTGTTGGAAATGTTGTTGTACTTACTTCTGCAATGGGAACTGCACTCAATGGAATGAATTCCATTGGTGTCATTTGTTCCTTTTATTTCAATAATTTTTCCAACTCTATCTCCATTTCTCTGAGTTGTGTGTTCTACTGCATGATAAGCTTCAACAATTCTTCTTTCTCATTTTCGGCTTCAGCTACCTCTTTAGCTTGTGAATCCTCTATTGGTGGCAATTTAAATTCTTTTCTCAATGATGCAATGTCACCATTCTTTTTCTTCAACATTTTCTCTGTTGCTTTAACATTCAATGGATCATACCCAATCTTGAGCACCAACTCCTCTAAGGATTTTATTCTATTATCCTTTCCAAAGAGGATATCTTTTCCAACTTCAATTGGGTCTAGGCATTGCTTAAAGATACATGTAACTTAGTTGTGGTAGAGCAAGCATGTGCTAATATGGAGAAGACCATTTCTCTAGTCTATCTGTGCAAATCCATCTGGTCAGCTGGATGGACCTATTTAGTGTCAAAAACAATAGTTGACCTCTTGTAGCCAGTGATCTCTTTGGGGTGAAGCACTTGTTCTTGCAGGAATGCCAGATGCATTCTTCCTTTATTTGTATCAAAGGCTGACAATAGTTTGTGTTGTGTTGTGGAGGTTTTATTCCAAAACTAGGAGTAGGTGTTATTAGGCAGCATCTGGTTCTTCTTTTTAATCATATAATATTTCTCAAAGATGCTTACAAGTGTAGATCCTTGTGGAGTTTGGGTGGTCCTAGATATTTCTGTCTGCTTCTTTGAAGAAGAAGTTGACACCACATGTTATATTCTCTCAATCAGTGTGGCAAAGTAGGGCTCTTCCTCACTAGACATGTGAGTAGCATGAGTGGTTTTGGGTTTCTTGCTATATACTCATAATTCTTCTGTTGATACCTTAGTGATTGAAGGTGAATCATCCTTTCTTGGCCTTTTTCCCTTGGGTATCTAAGGAGTAGCAGTCGGTGAGATAGATACTGAAAGATATTCCTATGGCTCTTTATCTACCAGAGTATTTACTTCCCATTCTGTTTGGTTCACATATTTTTCGATTTCTGGCTTGAGAGTGTGGGCATAGGGTGAATTTTTTTTCTTGGACCTCATCTCCGTAATGATCCCACTGGGGTCATATCTCCAAATGAAAATTGTGTTGAATTTCATCTCCTTCAATAATTTGTCTGCCTCTTCCCCAACAACTCGACTGTTGCAAATAAATGGGCCTATTTGTCCTTTGATCCTCATCTGTTGTTTTTTCTTCAGAGACACAAAATGGATGTCATCTGAGTTTATCATCTAACGAATATATTCCAGTACAAATATTCGAACAAGCACATACTTAGGCAACTTGTATGGAGCTAGTTTGCACCCATACACTCTGATTTCTGTTTGATTTTGGTATAGAAACCAATCTCCAGTCTTTGCCAGATCTGAAAGGTGCAGAACTCTTTGAATTTCTTCCTTTATTCTCGGCTTAGGTCTTCCACTAAGCATGTCCACAACTGGATGATAAAACAATTCAATGAATTGTTTAAAAATGAACTCAGTGGAGTTTCTCCTGAGCAATGACGTCCATAATGTGACTGCTTGAGGTTTTCCTTCCTTGTCCATCTTCTACATTGAGAAAGAGAACCTATCCGCCTGATAAAAGACAAACATGTAAGCCAGGATGGATGAGTATCGAAACATGCCCTCTGAGGCGAATTGTGAAAATTGCTTGTGAATGTTCTCTATCAGGAAAGTGTTGTAGTCGAACTGAGTGGTGGATTTTTCCTTGTTAGAGAAAATGAACATAAAACCCAATATAAGCTCATCCACCCATGTGTCTGAAAAATAACCAAGAAGACAACAGAGTGACGAAATAACTTGGTTTCCCTTTTCTGAGAATAGGGAGGAAGCATAGGGGGGATTTGATTTGGGGAACTGAGCATCCTGTGGGAAGAAAAATTCAAATATCTAGGCTCTTTGAGGAAAAGATAATTTCTGGTATAACTCTGTTATGATTTCAAGATTGAAAGGGGAGGCAGATTCATTTCTAGGTATCTACATCATTTGATCAATGGCCTCTGGCGTGATGAATAAAAAATATTCTCCTAATGACGAGACTATGGCTCTCTGGTCGGGAAGGTAATGAGCCTAGAATTTGAGGAAAAAATCAATAAAATGATGGAGCTGGGGGAAAAGATACAAAGGAAGATTGGACTCCCAGAGCCCAATTTCATCACTCTAATCTAAGAAAGTGTATTTGAGCCACGACTGCAAATCCATGAAGTCAAATTAACACCTTGTGTCTGATATCAGATGATCTTTGTCAACCAATGGGATCTTGTCGAGGTCGACAGGAGGTGGGAGGAAAGGATTTTCCCCGGCTTCTTCTTTCTTGGATTTTGGTGCCATTGTTGTGAAGAGTACCTGCAATTTCAAACAAAATGTTAGTGGTAATGGCTAGGGTTGGATGAAGCATTGCAGAGGTGGAGGAAAATGAATCTCTTGATACATAGGGAATGTGAATGGAATGGGAGATGACCAAAACGGGGTTGAATTTGAGTGGATGGGTATCCATTTGGGTGAACAAGGACATCTCATATGGACAACGGGTATGTGGCCAGTCATAAATGACCGATGGGTTGTTTAGATCATGAGAGTGTAGGATGAAGGACGTTTGAAGTGTACCTTTGGTCGACGTGTGCACTGGTGATTGGAAGGCGAACAAGAAAGATATGACCTGTAACGGTTAGGTGGATGGGACAAGATTACAGGGTCATGACATGGAACTTGCAGAGGGTGGTGGTGAATTGTAACACTGATAGGTGGTAAATGTTTTTATAGGGGGAGTTTGGATGCAATGAGGTGATGTCGCGTTGCGATGGGGCCCTCCTAGATTTGTTTCATTCTAAACCCTCCCCGCTTAAGTTAAAGGAAGAACAGTTGGGGGTGTCTGGGATTCCTTGCTGACCACTGATTTGGGTGAAGCTAG
>ML776915.1:274892-305605 GCA_009831015.1 Picea engelmannii | reverse complement strand
GGAGTTGTTGAGATCAGTCTCCAAGTGGGAGATTGTTGGTTGTGGAGCCTGATTATCTTCCTGATGCAGAGGTCCTTTGCTTTCATCCGTGTCTATACCCCATGAAGTATTTACACCCCAGAAGTATGTACACTCTTCCATGCGGGGGAGTGTAGAGGGGGGGTACACCCTCTGCGGGGCCCGGGGGGTCTAGGGGCAAGCAGGCCCCCAGCGGGGGTTCAGGGGCAGCGTCCCCCGATGGGGGTTCAGGGGCGAAGCCCCTGAAGAAAAAATTGCCTTATAAAAGTATATTGTAATTTCATTGTAAATCTGGACCGTTCATTATAAGGTTGCAGATCTAACGGTAGAGATTATGTTAGGGTTTTTTGCCCTAGAAGGCAACCCTCTTTTATGAGGAAAATGTATTGCGGCTATGTATGAGGGTGAATATTGTATTCTGAGAGTGGAGACTGTGAGAGAAAGAAGAGGAAGTTACAACAGGTTTTGTTGTAGGTTGTATACCTTCATTTGTTGGATAATAATAAAGGAAGGACCTGGCAATTTCTCTGGTGGACGTAGCCCACACTGGGTGAACCACGTAAATCTGTGTCTCTCTTGTATTGTGTGTCTTCTGTGTTTTTGTTTCTGCATTTGTTTTATTTTATTGCTCCACGGTCCTGTTTTTTCTAACACTAAGCCTATCAACATCAATTTAAAAGGAGTTGGCCATGCTTAGACTGTATGGATCAAGCCATTGTTATTGCATGGGGATTTATTTAATTTCTTTTATGCCCTCTTTTATTCTTTTCTCATTTTCTTTCTTTTTCTTTCTTTTCTTTTTTCTTTCTTTTTCTTTTTTCTTTCTTTTTCTTTTTCTTTTTTCTTTCTTTTTCAAGATGTAGTAATCTCTGCAAATCAAAAACACTGAAGGGAACAAAAATACAATCAACAGTTGATCCTATAAATTATAGGGTTATAACACTTGGGAAGGAGACAGTCATACACACTGATCATAAGCCAATGCAGTTCATGCAGACATAAGGAAACTTACAAAATGACCTGCATCAAAAGTGGTCCACATACTTGCAACAATTCCACCTTAACATCAAGTATAAAATAGAAAGCACCAATCACGTAATTGATTTCCTTAGAAGACCACCAGTCACAACACTCACCATGGTGCGAGAATCTTTCATCCATGAGACCTCTGGATGGCCCCAACTCTATAAGACAGACCTGGACTTCGCCACAACCTACCAAATATTGGGTGTAAAAGCAGTTGTCGATAATTTCCATCTTCATGATGGGTTGTTGTGTTGTCTGGGACATATCTATTTTCCATAAAGAGAGAGAGTGAAGCTGATATAGGAAGCCCACTAAAATCGGGTGGAACAACACTTTGGTGTCAAAGAGACACTGGCAATGCTACATAAACATTTCTACTAGCCAAAATTTCAACAAGAGGTCAATAAGTATATCAGGTCATGCACTGCCTGTGCTATTGCCAAACTGACCACTAAGAAACAGGGACAGTACACCCCTCTTCATACTCTTGAAAAGCCATGGGAATCCATATCAATGGACTACATGTCAAGCCTCCAGTCCACCAAGTGGGGAAATGACTGTGTTTTTGTGGTTGTTGATCTCTTTTCTAAGATGGCGATTTTGGTTTCCTACAAGAAGAACATCACAACAGAGGCCACTGCCAAGATCTTCTTTGAACAAGTCTAGGTACATTTTGGAATCCCAAAAACCATTATCTCATATCGATATATTCGATTTCTCAGCACATTCTGGTCGAGCTTCTGGTCACTGCTGGACACCAAGCTCACCAAATCCACGACCTTCCACCCCCAGACAGATGGCCAAACCAAGGTTGTAAATCGAATGATTGTGCATATCATTCAAATGTATAATTAAAATCACCCTCACACATGGGATGAGAGCCTTCCCTATGTCCAACATAGCTACAACTGAGCCCTACATAGCTCAACTGGGGACAACCCCTTTCAAGTGGGGTTGGTCTTCCAACCATTGGGTCGCATAGATGTTGCACTTCCCCTTGCGGTAACCTCGACCGAATCATCTCCTCCTCCAACTAAAGCTGACAAAGCCACCCAGTTCATTGAGAGGATCCATCACATCCACCAACAGGTTCAGGATATCCTACAGAAGTCTAATGACAAGTACAAGCAATGCCATGATCAACATTAGGTGCCACATAAGTTTCAAGTGGGCGACAATGTTTGGTTGCACTTGCAGAAAGAACGCCTTACAGAACCCCATAGGAAGCTTCGACCACTCTGTTATGGGTCATACACCATCACCAAGGTCATGGGGGATAATGCTTTTGAGCTCAACATTCCTCCTTTCCTTGGCCTGCACCCAGTGTTCAACATGGATCTCCTTCTCCCTTATTTCCCACCATTATTGAACACCTCAGAAGTAGCAAAACAACTGACACAAAAAGATCTCAACCCCGAATGCATACAATAGGAATCCAATGATCATATTGTGGACACATATATCAAGGGAAATCGATAGAAAAGGATCCATCTTTATAGAGTCGTCAAAGTAGGGCAACTCCTGCACCAAGGCAAGTGGCTCACTCGATGCCAAATTCAGTAGAAATTTCCTCATCTGATGGGGGAACTCAACGAAATGGAGACCATTGATTCCTAAGGAGGGAGGATTGATATATGTGGATATCGGTGGCCACCCACCTTTTCCAACTGGCTCAAAGTAGTTTTTTGGCAACTTTGGCAATTTACTATTTTTAGCAGTTTTTCACTTCCGAAGCCATTTTGAGGCCCTAAATGATGTTTTTTTGGGAAAACAGAGAGAAATATATATATTCCTTCTCTATTGACCCCAAAATGAATCTCCTCAACAATACCTTTCCAACGTGATATCATACACCTAAAACGAAGATCGTATACAAAAGTTACGACCCCGGGAAGTTGATGTACTAACTTACCCAAATGGGGCCCACATGACTTTTGGTGCTTCAACTCCTAGGGTTAGTTTTTTGGATGTCTAGGGTTTTTTTCATTCCTATTTATTGTAAAAAGGAATTCATATCCTCACTATAATCATCTTCTTGTGAATGATCTCAACCGTCACATCTCTTCTTAGAGATAAGCCGCCACCATTCCAGCAAGCTTGTTTCTGCTACATTTTACAGTTTCAGCTTATTTCCTTATTGAATAGAAAACCAATTTTACTATATATTTGTTATTTTGTGTTAAGAATGTGTTAATAATATGTATTCATTTCATTCTACTCATAAAATCCATATCATGAATATTAAGTACAAGAATGGTAGAGCCAACCATGTTGTTGACTATGTTTTTAAACCCTCGGTTGTAGCCCTCACCGTAGCTCTTAATTCTTGTGGGAACAATACCTTTAGGTGGTCATAATTATACATCAGTGACTCTAACTTTGATTATACTTATTAGACATTGAGTTCCAAGAAGAAAGTTCTAAACTTCCACCTCCAAGATGCACTCTTATTATATCTCAATCATCTTTCTATTCCTTCGAGTGAGCATGAAAAGATAATATTTTGGGACACATTACATTCAGGTGGCAATGAACTTTGGAGTGGAGAAGATAGTAGTAGTATTTTTGAAGAATTTATACTCGCCTGGGCTTCAACATGACATTGAATAGTACATGAAGTTGTGTACTACATGTTCCATTACTAATCCATCCATCTAGAAGTAGGGGCTATAAACCCCTCTCCATACATCACACAAGTCATACTAGACTATCTCCATTGATTACATGTTAGGGTTTCCATCCACCAAACATGGTCACAATTGTATGGTCATCGATCAGTTCTCTAAGATGGTCATTTTGACACCTTGCAAAAAGAGTATCACAGCCAAGGAGATTGGTAAACTCTTCTTTGCACATTTTTGGGTTCATTTTGGGATACTATGGGCCATCATTTCATATAGGGACAACAAGTCCCTTAGCACCTTTTGGTCCATCCCATGGTCTATCATGGACACCAAGTTGATCAAATCAACTTCCTTTCATCCCCAAATAGATGGAAAAATACAGATCGTCAAGGGGATGATTATGCACATCCTACACATGTACAACTCAAAGCATCCATGTACATGGCATAAGAGCCTCCAATATTTTCAGCATAGTTATAACAAATTCCTCCATGGCTCTATTAGTCATAGACATTTTCAGGTGCGCTTGGGGTTCCATCCATTGGCCTTCATTGATGTAGCTCTGCCCGTTCCAACTTCCCTGATATAATCCTCCCACACTTTGACTAAGGCCAATAGAGAATCCAATTTCCAATTATAAGCAATGACACAACCAACATTGGTTTCCTCACAAGTTTCAAGTTAGTGAAAAAGTGTTCCTACATTTGTAGAAAAAGAACCTCACAAGCTTCCACAAGATTTTTATACCACTTTAATATGGGACTTACACCATCACCAAGGTTGTGGGTGACAATTCTTTCAAATTTAGCATTCCTCCTTTCCTTGGCGTGCACCTACTATTTAATGTGGAGCTACCTCGACCATAATTCCCACCTCTGTTGGACACCTTTAGGGTGGCTGAGAAATTTCCCTATACAAAATTCAATCTCAAATGCATTGCACAAAATCCATTGGATTTGATTATGTGCATCACAGTAAAGGACACCCATCGGAATAACATACAACTCTATTGGGTTGTCAAAGAAAGACAACTACTATAGCAAGGAAAGTAGCTCACCAAGTTTTAGATTCAACAAAATTTTCCCCACCTGTTGAGGGAACTTGACACAATGAGGACCATTGCTTCCTAGGGGAGGGTGGATGATCCAGGGGGACATCAGTCGATACCAAAATATTATACTTACTCATCATATTTTTCCATCTTGGTCAATCATGGTTCTCCATCTTGACCATATTTTTCATGATTTCAGTGTCCTAAAATTTTGTGATTTTTTTGAGGCCCTATGTTTTTTGTATATTCTAGGGCTAGAGGTGGCCATAACTTTATCTAGTCCTATCTAAAATTGTCCTTCTCAATTATATATTTTCAATGAGCTATTATGTGCCCCAAACATAGATTATATGCAAAAATTGCATCGTCGGTAAGTTGACGCATCAACTAACCACCTTGGAGCTCACAAACCTTTTGTCACTTTGGATCCTATGGTTAGGGTTTTAGACCATTAGAGTTATCTCTTTATGTTAAAGGCTCATTCTTTTGGCCTCTTGTGATATCTTTTTACAAACGAACATAGCCGACAACTCTTTCTCTTTAGAGATAAGCTACCACCATTCTAACGAATTTGTGTTCTATAGTATTATATTATTTTATTCATTAATATAAGTTTGGTTTCATTGTATTTCTATGTTCTATATTATAAATTTATTTGTATCTCATTTAATTCTCAATATAATCCAAATCAATAAACCAATAATATAAACTAAACTAAACTAATAATAAATTATAATCAATGTTTTAAATAATATTATTAAATAAAAAGAAAAATTAACCGATTAACTAGTGTGATACATCCCCATCCCCATAAACCATGTGAATTAATCGATGCAACAACAATATTATGGGAAGAAATGACATGTCCATTGTTGGAACACTTGTATTTTTCGAATACTCTTGTTATCAAAGGTCAGAGCTACCTATTTTCTAAGTATTGAGACAATACACCTAAGCCTAAAAAGTCAGATTTCAGGATTTCGTATATATCATGGTTATACATATCTTAACCCTCGATATCCCGACATGCGAAATGACAAAGTTGGCTTAAGTTTAATCACGATTTTTGAACCTTTAAAAATGGATTATCACTTTTGATACATCGTTTTATCGCGTTTCTGGAGTCACACCTCCAATGCCCTTCAAATGTCTGACACACGAAGTTGCCAGATTAGTTTAAGTTAAACTGGTTAATAACAAGAATAATGACTTTTAAGCCATAGTTAATCTTCATCGTGATTTTGCGACTCGGTGATTGTTACCTCAAAGACAACACAGTTGTAACTCTAATCCCCAAATTCGTGAAATTCATTAATTAATCATGGTTAATTAAAAGCTTAAGTCAAATCACATTTAATCAACCAAATCGCACTATTGCGAATTCGGGGTTTGTGGTTCAATGACTAGGAGTAAAATCATCTAATACTGTGAACGCTGAAAAGGGGATTAAGGACTAAACACACTTAATAAAATGTTTAACTGGATTAATTAACACCTTAAACGACCTTCAACCCATACAGCCTACGGACCAAGAATTAAACATGATTGCGATCCTCCTGAATCGCGAATTATTAAACATTTATGGCATTTATTAGAATTTTAGTGAGGTGATTGATAGTAAGATCTCGTTTTATTTCTAAATCTTTCTATTAAATGATTTAAATGTTCTATCATCAAGGACTAGCACAGAATTAAGTGCTCAAAGCGAAAAGGTTTCAGTCATTATCTTAGATTTCTTTCTAATTTGTGTAGAGCCAAGTTCACCAAGATAACCTCTATCTGTGTTTTCATTTTCTGTGACAGGGGACCTAATTGTAAGGTTCTATATCATGGCTGCGTGAAAATCATCCAAGGCAGCTGCTGAGAGTCCAGGTCAAGGTTCAAATACTATTTCTGATACCCCACCTAAAAGTATCAATATTGTCAAAACATGGACGTATGTCTCCAACATTCTACAATCCAAGCTGATAAATTGTCCAGATGATTCCAGCGATAACGAGAAAGACGACATGTCCACCAAATAAAAAAATTTCACCTAGTTAGAGATGCACAAGGTATCAGCAAGGCCACGTATTTTTCTCTATTATGATATGATCAGATGGGCGCTAGACCATGTAGACATCCTGACTAGAACAATATTTAATGAGAAGAAGGTGGCAATTGGGACATTCAGACCAGAGCATTTAGAGGCAATCTATAAATTGTATCCCACACCAAACATTACTCACAATGCTGAATTCTTGGAGGGTTTCAAAAAGAAGGAATGAAAGCAGTTTGGGAAAAGCTTATCTGACCTGATGAAAGACTAGGTTTCACACCCTGCAAATTTCAAAGTCGATACTAATGGAATTTATTCAATCTCATCGTTGGTACCACAATTCATGTATATAGCGATGATGGTTTTCAAGTTGTATGGGAAGGAGGACACCCCTCACTTATTTCTCCCATGGGTACCTCTTATTCACACTATAGCAGAGGGATTCTCCTTCGACTGGCCCAAATTGTTGTCAGACAGTCTGGCTAGTCGAATTGCAGAATATCGAGCATAGAAGATGAGTGGGAAAGCATCTTCATTCTTTATGTCTTCTTACATTATGGACTCTATTTGCTTCATGACGCCTTTCCCATTAATGAGTTGGAGTTGGACTCTAACTAATGCAGAGCCTATTCTTGTTTACTACTCGAAACTCTAGGATTACAAAGCCAAAGAATTCGTCTATGAGATTTTCAACTGGGTAATGGTACCAATGCATGTCTCCATCTTCGGACATCCACCTCCTAGGATTTCAGATAACATCACGACCAACCTGAGTGGCATGGAAAATTGGTATATAGAAGCAAAGTTTTCGTATATTAGGGTTTTTGGCACCTTTGTCCCCCCATAGGCTCTGTCGCTATTCTTACTAGACAAGATAGTATGTCGCAAGATCACAAGGAAAATTGTTCTTGGTGGGATAAGCAAGGATCTCAAAGGAGAATCAATGAAGGTATGGCCACCCTTCCCTATTCACATTGGTACATATTCTTTATTAGATTTCAACCATGCCAAAGCGGAGGCTACGACCTTGGAGGAAATGAAATTGGTGAGTTTAAGAAGCACGACCCTAATAAGGTTGTGAGTAATAACATGGCAAGCTATGGGCTGAAGAGATACGAACATGAAGACTCACCTCATGATGAAATATTCCGAGGTGTGAGGTCCTACTCCGAAGTCTTAAGTCGGGTTCAATCTCTACTTCTCGGCGATATGGTCGATTTTTATAAATTCCAAAAGCACAGGAGAAGTTTCCTCCGCAAAGTTTTACAGGGAAGAGACTCATAACCTCCGAATAAACAACAAGAATGAGATAAAATTTCAATAGGCACGAACCCTAGAAAACAAGAGACTCAGGACCAGACAGAGAAAAATGAAATATCAAATCAGGAAGAAGAGATCCCCAACCAAGAAGAAGGAAACCTAGAGATAGTTACCAAGGAAATCAATAGTGCCATTGTATCTGTCACTCCCTTACAATTCACAAAGGGGAACCCCGATATAGAGTGGATATTCAAGGAGGAACTGACACCTATCTCTGTAGAAGAATTTCCTTCTAGTGAATTCTTCTTCAGTAAGAAAAGGAAGGCCATGGTGAAGCAAGAAACATACCAAAAAGGGAGCATAGAAGATAAAATTTATAAAATTCTAATAGATGGAGAAGCCTTGGAAGAGGAAGAATTCGTTGATAAGGTAGTAGTAACATTGGGGGCTTATGAAACAACCAACCAATATTCAATTGGAGCTTTGAAGGGACAGTTGAAACAAAATAACCTCTTGATCATCAAATTGGAGGCTCGGGTAGCAATGGCAGAGGCATATGCCAGGGATGAGGCAAATAAAGGTTTTGAGCAAGACAGAGTAACTGATGAACAAAAAATCAAGAGACTTAAATCCGATCTTGAGCAGATGTATCAGTCGGCACAAATAAGACAAACGTAGGTAATTCAAGAGGAGGAGAAAATAAAACTGTTGCAGTCTAAATTAATTTCTATTGAAAACCAGGTCATATACATAACAATATTCCAATCCCAAGCCATGGAAATACGAAAGAAATTAGAAGTAGCTCAACACGATCTACTTGCCAAAGTAAAAACCATACAGAATCATTTTCATATGATAGAACAAGATTTAAAGGATATCTCCTTGAGAGAAAGAGAAGTTGTGGAAGCTCGAGTTTCTTTCCAAGAAGTTGTTATAGCAACATCAAAAGAAGAGGTGGCCATTAGTTCCAGGTTTTCTATCCCAGAGCAAACCAAAGATAACATATTACTAAAGGCATGGGAACATAATATATCCGAGAGAAGAAAAAGAGCTAAAGAGATGAGAGATGCTTAGGAAGAAACATTCATCTTGATAAATAAAAATTTGTTAGATCTCAATAAAGAAGGTAGTGCTGGAACACTGGGAAAAATTAACATAGCCAAACATTTGTTAGATATCAAGGAAAATGGGGGAAAAGGAAAAAATGAGTTATCCTAGGTAAGTCAAGTCGATATTGCCCAAGTGGATAAATGGTTGATAAGTCCAAGCTTGCAATTGTGGTCTATCATCATGGAAGACCGACAAGTAGGAAAAATATTTCCACAGTTGGCAAAGAATTGCTACACTTTTGAGGCGAACAGCCAAGCCGAACCTTCCAATCTGATAGCCCAGCTGGTATAAAGGTGTGTTATTTGTATCGAGAAAGGGAAAGGGCATACTTCTGGAGGCAAGTAGTAGCATACACCTATCCCATCCTATTTTTGGAACCAAAGAATAAGAAAATAAAACACCCTGCTCACGTGGAGGAAGACAAGAGACAAGAAAGTGGAACGCTTCATTTTCCATTTGTAACCGAAATTTTTATAATGATTAGAATTCAAAGCATTATAATTTTGTATAAGTACAATTTTGAAAGAGGAAACCAGAGCTTTTTTTCCTTTTGGCCGATTGTACCAGAGAATATTTCTTTCGCCAGAATTAATATAAAGTAGATCAAAGACTCTTTTTTTCGTCAAGATTGGGTTATGTGTTTCTTCTGTTATTTCACATTTCGCATATTTTCTTAATGTGTCTTTAATGAATTCTTAGTTGTAATTTAGTACAACTTCTACTGCGGTGATCATTTATTTCAGTCATCTAATCATTTACAACTTTTCCTCTATATCGTCTATCAGCAGGTACAAGACCTGTGAATTGTTTAGATTTCTATATCATATGCTTCATTAAAGTTTTTCCTACTTATTTTGTTCTTCTGTCACAAGGTGATATTCTTCCCTGATTGATGCCTCACATTGTTCAACAAATCTATGTTTTCTCTTGCTTCATGCATGGTTTTAAAATTTAACTCAGTTACAGAAAATGACCTTTGATTTCATTATACTATTAATTCAATTTTGCGATTATTTCTCGTATAATCTAAAGGTGAAACAACAACCAACACTTTATAAAAACTATGTTCCTTTATGACAGTCCCTGTGGCAAGATAACCCAACATAGAACCCGGTCTCTTAGATCAAACCAGCCTCTCTTTAAACCTTTTCGATACCATTCTGAAAACTGCTACTACCCAGGCTGAACTCGAACGTTCATGGGAAGCCATTGAATGGGATATAAACATTCAGGAACAATTGGAAGCTAGACCCAGACAACTCAGAAATCAGTCTTAACTTCTTTTCCCAGTTGTTTTCTTCCTCTATATCTTTCACACTCTTTTTGTATGCCTAGACTTAGTACTTTATAGCCTTAAGTACAGACTCTGGAATAACATCTTTTTGGCGTCATTGCTGGGGAAGGAGATACGAAATCATAATCCCTAGGAAAACGACATTTGAAAGTTTCTACTCTTTGATAGTGAACAAAGAGTGAACACCTTCTAAAGGATAAGTTTTTATTATTCACTTGATGACTCCACGTTAAGTAAGATGGCATCTGGTCTAAGGAACACTAGACAAAATCCAAATGGTAAACAGACCATGCCTATTCCCGATCCTGAAAAAATACTAAAATCAAGAGGTTCCCTTAAGACAATTACTGCGGTCTACCAACTTAGAAACACACAACCTAAGGCCAAGATCCCACTCAAAGTGGTGACTTCACAAGAAGCTCTCATCAAAAACCTCTTCAAAGCAACGAAGACAGTCGAGGGTGAAACCCTAAACCCAAATTTAGCTTTCCTGGAAATTAAATCTGAAACTCATATGACTACCCCTTGCGTAAATGAAGGTGAAAATTTATCGGTAAAGCTCGCATTGATTGATACCCCCATAACTCTTCAGTTAAATTTCCTGACCCCACTAAATCTCGAAGAGTATACCATATACTCATATTCCACACCTGCAGATTCCCCTGTTTACATCTCTTACAAGTCAGAGGAACCAAGCCCACGTATCCCATTTCCACCTTTTTCAGTTTTCCTGTCTCCTGAAGAAGGTAAAGATTCACTATACTTCTTCCAAAATCCTCTGTACAATGTACCGGTTTCCTCTCCTAGAGTATCTATGGCTGTAGTAGGAGGAGGAGTGGGGGGCCAAGGGACGCCCCCAACACCCAATATTTTCACTAAAGTAGCTACCAAATACACTCCTATGGTCCTCCTAGTACCCCTGCATGACTTGCCTGGAAACTACATGAAAAACCTACCTAAATTTACAGGGGAAGGAGACCTAACCACGACCAAACATATAAATTTCTTTGACCAATTCACACACATCCTAGGTCTCGAACATGAAGATGTGTATTCATGTTTGTTTGTCCAAAATTTCGAAGGACAGGTGAGAACCTGGTTCCGAAGTCTGCCCGCAGGTTTGATATTATCCTATGATGCTCTAGAAGATTATTTTCTTAGTCAATGGGGTGAAAGGAAGGACTATTTATACTATGTGACTGATTTTGCATCTTTGAAGAAAAAAAGTTTAGAAACCGTTATGGAATTCATTCAAATATTTAGCAAATTATATAATAAGATCCCAGTTGAGGTTAAACCGTCCCAACCTGCAGCCAAGGTAACCTTTGCGGGAGCCTTCAAACCCAATTTCACACTTTTATTAAGATAAAGGAGAGGGGCCGACCTAACCTGAATGCAAGATTATGTCATGGATATTGAGTCAATCATGATGGCTTCTGGTAAACTAAAAACAAAAATAGAAATGGGAAACAAAGATACCAAACATTTTAAAAAACAAGCGGGACCTTTAGGATCAGGGAGGTCCTCAGATGATAAAATAGATGATATGGCTAGGATAATAAAAGAGTTATCAAATAAAATTTCAATGATGGAGCTATATCAATCCAAAGTAGATCAATTCGTTAAGAGAGATTTGAGAAGAAACCCCAATCCTCAAACTCAACAGAGACAGATTAAAAATGAAGACCAAAAAATTCAAACTCTAAAAAACAAAAATTTTATAGGAGGAAATGACTTGCAAGAGTTTGAGGATCTAGGAGAAGATGTTAACAATTTGGGCGACGATTGTGTAAAACCTCATCTAACCAAGGAATATTATGAGAGGTCTTTGAACAAAGAACAACCATCAAATAAAGATAACAACATAAATAATGCAGGTGATTCTACCTATGAAGGGATGGTTGATACTATAATGCCGAGCTCCAACACAAGTAAAATCTGAGGCCTAAAAATAAATCTTTGTCAACTACTCAACTAAAGAAAATCCTGTCAAGAGGTGAAGCATATGAGCCCGTTCTGAAAGCAACGAGATACAAAATACCAAAATAAAGGAGGCTGAGGTCCAAGCTAGGAAAATTAAGGTAGCCGGAACACAAACATTGGAAACAAAACTAAATGAAAATAAAGCAATGCAAACAAATAATTTAGAAAGGAAGGAAAACGAAGCTTCAACTAAAGAAATAGATAAACTCGTGGGAGGTTTCATCCTAGAAAATGAGATAAGAAAGATAAATATACCAATACCTCTGGTCGAATTGGCAAAGAATCCTTTGTACCGAAAGAAAATAACCAAAATGATAAATTTTTCAGATTTAGAAAGTCAATTTGATGTGATAAATTTGGAATATGATAAGCCTAATATAACTTTCGGCCCGCATTTCTAAGGCACCAGGGATACTGTCGCCGCTTTCTATATCACACTAAACATGCAATATCGCCTGCTGCATAATTGCATGCTAGACTCTGGAGCCTCACATAACATGATGCCCAAGTCTATTATGGATAGACCAGGCCTCGAAATCAACAGGCCATACAAAGACCTATATTCTTTCAATTCAAGGAGAGTTAAGTGTATGGGCATGATCAAAGATCTAGTGGTAACTCTTGCACAGGTTTCCGTAAAAAAAAATCCAATGGATGTAGTTATTGTCGATATACCTCCGAAGTATCGTTTTCTCTTATCTAGGTCTTGGGGAGCCAAGCTTGGGGGATCTCTTCAATTAGACATGACATATGCCATGATTCTTGTTTTTCACAGACAATTCACTCGGTTATACAAAGAGACATGGTTAGCATATACAGTAATTGATACACATAATCCTAATAATTATCTTGTTTATGTCGTCGATCAAGACCTGAGAAATTGTATTTTATCTTTTGATGATGGTGCAAATAATTGTATAGAAGAAAATTTTATAGAGGAAAATAAATAAAAAAAGATAGATGAAAATGTGTATAACACTAGGATTTGGAAAATGTTTTTCTATGGTGCTTCATCATGTGAAGGAGTAGGTGCAGGAGTACTTTTTGTAGCACCTGAAAATGAATTTGTTATCCCCTTTTCTTACAGACTACAGTGCAACATAGACTACACAAATAATGTATGTGAGTATGAAGCCCTAGTTTTGGGACTAGAAGCTGCCAGGAAGATGAACATAAAGAACTTGGAAGTCTATGGAGATGAAAAGTTGATTGTGAAGTAGATAAATCAGCAGTAGCAGGCCAAACACGTGGGATTAAGATCTTACAGAAATTGCGCTTGGATCTAATATAAATATTTTTCTCATCGGTAAATGTTCATTACATTCCGTGTGTAGAAAACTTAAAAGTCAATTCATTAGCCAGATCAACCTCAGCTTTTTCACCTCCTACAACTTTCAAACTAAAGTATCATATAGAGGTGAGGCATAGACCCTCCATACTGAATAATATAAAACATTGGCAGGTCTTCAAAGATGACGAACAGATAAGAAAATTCTTTGAAATGGTGGACGATTTCCCTGAAACTCACATTGACCAAGAAATCCAAAATGACCATACTTGGATTATGCAAGAAGGGAAGGGTCCTCAAGAGTTCCAAGAAAATATCATGAATCATCGCATGTTAGTATTAAAAAAAAGTCATATTCTGAAAGGACTAATCCCTCTAGAAAGATTGTTTGACCAAAATGAGATGCCCCTAAAATCTACTTTACAACCTCAACCAGAAGAAGTTGAAGATTGCGACACATGGACCAAAGAGGAGCCTAGAATAGTAAAGATATCAAAATATCTCCCCCCTGAGATGAAAGGTAAGTATGCATATTTACTCCATCAGTATATAGACGTGTTCTCTTGGTCTTACAATGAGATGAGAACTTATGACACCACGGTGATCGAACAAAAAATACCTTTGAAGCCTGGTGTTAAACCTTTCAGATAGAAATTCAGGCAAATCAATCCCATTTTATTTCCCATGGTCGAAAAGGAAGTTAAAAATATTTTGGACACAAAAATAATTGTGCCACTGAGATACTCTAACTGGGTAGATAACCTAGTCCCGGTTAGGAAGAAGAGTGGAGAGATCAGACTGTGTGTAGATTTTAGAAATCTAAATAAATCCTCCCTCAAAGACAATTATTCACTTCCCAAAATGGATCACGTTTTGGAGAAGGTGGTTGAGAAAAATAGAATGTCAATGATCGATGGGTTTTCCAGTTATAATCAGATCACTATCAACAACCACGATAAAGATAAAACAACCTTCACCACCCCTTGGGGCACATTTATGTATGAAAAAATGAATTTTGGTTTAACGAATATAGGTGCTACCTTCCAGCGTGCTATGGATATCGCTTTCGTTGGTGAGAGAGATAATTTTTTGGTCATTTACCTTGGTGATCTGACTATTTTTTCTAAATTTGATACACCTCAAGCAAACATTCGAGAAATGTCGAAAATTTGGTTTGTCCTTAAACCCTAATAAATCTCACTTTGCGATGTAAGAAGGTAAACTCCTAGGACATATTGTGTCTCAAGACGGAATTAAAATCAATCCTAAAAGGGTCAAAGCTATAGACACTATAAATATCCCTAGAAATGTAAAGGAAATTCAATCATTTTTAGGAAAAATAATTTTTTTGAGGAGATTTATCTCGAATTTTGTTGAAATCATAAAATTGATCATAGATATGTTGAAGAAGAACAACGAAGTCAAATGGATGGCACAAGACAAAGTGTCATTTTCACGTATCAAGAAAGTTATAAGCGAAGCACCCATGCTGGCCAACCCTGATTATCTAAAAGAGTTTCTGATTTTCTCATTTTCCTCCGAGCACATGATTGCGACAGTACTCCTCCAGAAGAACGAAGAGGGTTTTGAGAAACCGATAGCATTCTTTAGTAAGAGCCTTAGAGATGCATAATTGAGATATGATATAATGGAAAAGAAATCATACGCTATGGTAAAGACATTGAAGGCTTTCAGAACCTACGTGTTACACTCTAAGGTAATTGCATATGTGCCCACTAGTTCTGTAAAAGATATATTGGTGCAGCTCGACAGTGATGGGAAGAGGGGTCAGTGGCTCGCTAAAATTCAAGAATTTGATCTAGGGGTCAAACTGATGAAGCTTGTAAAAGGACACGGCTTGGCTAATCTCTTAGCTGAATCAAATTTCAGAGCACTCAGAATAAATAACCTACAAGAATGCTAAGGATGTGTGTACATAGATGAATTCGATGACCAAATAGCTCCAACTAGAATCAAAGAGAAGTTTGCCTCATCTGATTGGTATAAAGACATAGTATCGTACCTTCTGACCCTAAAATACCCGAGTGATTTATGTCCATCTAAAGCTAGGACACTGAAATTACATGCGATAAACTAATGTATATCTGAAATCCAATTGTTTTGGAAAGACCCTCTAGGCTTCCTATTGGTTTGTTTGGTAGAATCAGAAACGGAAAAGGTCATAGATGAATTTCACGAAGGATTATGCGGAGGACATCACGCGTGGAGAGAAACAACTTATAAAATCATGAGGGCATGATATTACTGGCCTAAACTATTTTCAGATGTCAATACCAAAGTCAGAGCCTATAAATCTTGCCAATTGTTCATAGGCAAGAAGAAACTCCCAGCATTACCTTTGGTTCCGATTAAAACGGATGCCTCATTTCAACAATGGGGGTTGGATTTTATATGCGAAATTAACCCACATTCTACAACTCAACATAGATGGATCCTAACTGCTACCTATTATTTCACAAAATGGGTGGTAGCTATTACAACCAGAAGAGTGACAGATTCGGTGGTGATAGATTTACTCGAAGAAAACATACTATCTAGATTCGGCTGTCCCAGAAAAATAGTTACAAACAATGCCCAGGCATTCAATTCTATGGCGATGGTCAGCTTTTGCCAAAAATACAATATTATATTGGTCCATTCTACAACATACTACCCCCAAGGCAATGGGCTCGCCGGATCATCGGATAAAATCTTAATTACCATAATTAATAAATTGTTGAATGAAAACAAAAAATCTTGGCATGTACATTTGAAGTGCGCCTTATGGGCGAATCGGATAGGCACCAGGAAATCGATTGGAACTTGTCCTTTTTAAATGGTATACGGGACCGACGTAGTGATACCCATAAATCTGGCCCTACCCATGATAAAACTTTGGCAGGATGAAAAAGAAGAACCAAATCACATCACAAGAAGAATAAATCAGTTGATCGAAGTTCAATAGAATAGAGTGGAGGTAGACGAAATGATTTAGAGGTATCAAGAAAATATGAAAGCATTGTTCGATCATAAGGCTAAAGACGGGGAATTCCCCCCTGGTGATTTATTTTTAAAATGGGATGCTAGAAGGGAATACTCGGAAAAACATGGCAAATTTGACCATATCTGGTATGGTCTATTCAAAGTCACAGCTTCTGAAGGGAAGAACTTATTTCTGTTAGAAAATTTGGACAACAAAACCCTTAACACCCCTATCAACGGGCGCTATCTGAGGCACTATATGTAATAAAAAATTTCCAAAAGTCCACTTTATATATCGTTTTGTGTTGTTGTTTTAATAGTTGTTAAGTAAGTTTTATTTTCTTTTTCATTGCAAATAAAACAGTTTAGTGATACGAAATTTTCAACACATTGAATTCCATAAATTTTAAAATCCTGATGCTCTTCGTGTTTCTTTCTTACAAGGTTTTGTTTTATAGCCCAATGTCATAAAGAGGAAAACAGATAGTCATGTATTGGGAAACCGATTTGCCTGAAACAGGTTATAAAATATAACTTACTAAGATGAGAACGAAATGGTAAGGCAAAAGTACGAATTCCTTAAATATCTAGATTGCAAATGAAGGTCACCTAGGTGAAATAATGGTCTCATGAGTATGAACATTTTCACTCGATGGATTATCAAAAGAATATTTTTTTACTGTGGATTCTAAAAAGTCCCCCTGGATAAGATAAAAATAATCAAGAAAAAACAGAAGAAGTGAAGCATCCTAGATAAATAAAAAATAAAAAATAAAGTTCCAGGAGTCAGGATTGCATTATAACGTTCGTTCTTACGTTTGAAACCTTCTTTGACGCTATGTCTCAAATCTTTCATTCTTTCCTCTTGAATCCTGATATCTTCCCATGGTTTTCATAGAGGGAAAATATGTTGCACTTTAGTTTTGAAAGCTGACAAACGATTTTTCTGAACACCAACAAAAAGGGCGGAAATTTCTTGCGAACCCTCCACTCCCACTAAACTAAGATATGCTTAGGCTAATACTAACTCCTTTGGTTTTTTCAACAGGTCTTGACGATTAGTCTTTCTCAAAAGAAGGCCCCTGGAAATAAACTCTTCCCTGAAGCTTTCCTGCCAACTAAGATGTTCAGAAGGTCAAAGGAAAACCGATCCAAAGTAATCAAAATGAGTTAAACTCTTCTTTGCACATTGGTAAACTCTTCCTTGCACATTTTTGGGTTCATTTTGCGATACTATGGACCATCCCAAAATTTGGAAGATGATAAGCCTAATATAACTTTTAGCTCGCATTTCGAAGGCGCCAGGGATACCGTCGCCCCTTTCTATATCACACTAAACGTGCAATATCATTTGCTACATAATTGCATGCTAGACTCTGGAACCTCACATAACGTGATGCCCAATTCTATTATGGACGGACTAGGCCTCAAAATCACCAGGCCATACATAGACCTATATTCTTTCGATTCAAGGAGAGTTAAGTGTATGGGCATGATCAAAGATCTAGTGGTAAATCTTGCACAAGTTCTAGTAAAAGATGTTCTAATGGATGTAGTTATCATCGATATACCTCCGAAGTATGGTTTGCTCTTATCTAGGTCTTGGGGATTCAAGCTTGTGGGATCTCTTCAATTAGACATGACCTATGCCACGATTCCTATTTTTGGCTGACAATTCACTCGGTTATACAAAGAGACACGGTTAGCATATACAGTAAGTGATCCACAGAATCCTAATAATTATCCTGTTTATGTCACCGATCAAGACCTGGGAAATTCTATTTTATCCTTTGATGATGGTGCAAATAATTGTATAGAAGAAAATTTTATAGAGGAAAATAAATAAAAAAGATAGATGAAAATGTGTATAACACTAGGATTTGGAAAATGTTTTTTGATGGTGCTTCATCATGTGAAGGAGCAGGTGCAGGAGTACTTTTTGTAGCACCTGAAAATGAATTTGTTATCCCCTTTTCTTACAAACTACAGTGGGACATAGACTACACAAATAATGTATGTGAGTATGAATCCCTAGTCTTCGGACTAGAAGCTGCCAGGAAGATGAACATAAAGAAATTGGAAGTCTATGGAGATGCATAGTTGATTGTGAAGAAGATAAATCGACAATACTAGGCCAAACACCCGAGATTAAGATCTTACAGAAATTGCACCTGGGATCTAATAGAATTTTTTTTCTCATCGGTAAATATTCATTACATTCCGCATGAAGAAAACCTAAAAGTCAATTCATTAGCCAAAGAAGCCTCAACTTTCGCACATGATACAACTTTCAAACTAAAGTATCATATAGAGGTTAGGCACAGACCCTCCATACCGAATAATATACAACACTGGCAGGCCTTCAAAGATGACGAACAGATAATAAATTTCCTTGAAATGATGGACGATTTCGCGAAACTCACATTGACCAAGAAAACCAAAATGACCATACTTTAATTATGCAAGAAGGGGAGGGTCCTCATGAGTTCCAAGAAAATATCATGAATCATTGCATGTTTGTATTAAAAAGTAATTAGATTCGGAAAGGACTAATCCCTCTAGAAAGATTGTTTGACCAAAATGACATGCCCCTAAAATCTACTTTACAACCTCAGTTGGAAGAAGTTGAACATTGCAACATAGGAACCAAAGAGGAGCCTATAATAGTAAAGATATCAAAATATATTTCGCCTGAGATGAAAGGTAAGTATGCAGATTTACTACAGGAGTATAAAGACGTGTTCACTTGGTCTTACGATGAGCTGAGAAATTATGACACCATGGTGATCAAACACAAAATACCTTTGAAGCCTAGTGTTAAACCTTTCAAATAGAAACTTAGGAAAATCAATCCCATTTTATTGCATATGGTCGAAAATGAAGTTAAAAAGCTTTTGGACGCAAAAATAATTGTGCCACTAAGATACTCTAACTGGGTAGATAAGCTAGTCCCAGTTAGGAAAAATAGTGGAGAGATTAGACAGTGTGTAGATTTTAGAAATCTAAATAAATCCTCCCTCAAAGACAATTATCCGCTTCCCAAAATGGATCGCATTTTGGAGAAGGTGGTTGAAGAAAATAGAATGTCAATTATTGATGGGTTTTCCGGTTATAATCAGATTCTTGTCAGCGAGCATGATAAAGAGAAAACAACCTTCACCACCCCTTGGGGCACATTTATGTATGACAAAATGACTTTTGGTTTAATGAATGCAGGTGGTACCTTCTAGCGTGCTATGGATATCATTTTCGTCGGAAAGAGAGATAAATTCGTGGTCATTTACCTTGATGATCTCACTGTTTTTTATAAATCCGATGAAGATCATCTGATACACCTCAAGCAAACGTTCGAGAAATGCCGAAAATTTGGTTTGTCCTTAAACCCTAAGAAGTCTCATTTCTGATGCAAGAAGGTAAAATCATGGGCCATATTGTGTCTCGAGACAGAATTAAAATCGATCCTAAAAGGGTCGAATCTATATACACTATAAATATCCCTAGAAATGTAAAGGAAATTCAATCATTTTTAGGAAAAATAATTTTTTTGAGGAGATTTATCTCGAATTTTGTTGAAATCGTAAAATTGATCACAGATATGTTGAAGAAGAACAACAATGTCATATGGACGGCACAAGACAAAGCTTCGTTTGAATGTATCAAGAAATTTATAAGTGAATCACCCATGCTGGGCAGCCCTGATTATCTAAAAGAGTTTCTTATTTTCTCATTCACCTCCGAACACATGATTGCAACAGTACTACTCCAGAAGAACGAAGAGGTCTTTGAGCAACAAATAGCATTCTTTAGTAAGAGCCTTAGAGATGCAGAATTGAGATATGATATAATGGAAAAGAAAGCATAATCTATGGTAAAGGCACCGAAGGCTTTCAGAACCTACGTGTTACACTCTAAGTTAATTGCATATGTGCCCACTAGTTCTGTAAAAGATATATTGGTGCAACCTGACAATGATTGGAAGAGGTGTTGGTGGCTCACTAAAATTTAAGAATTTTATCTAGAGGTCAAACCAAGGAAGCTCGTAAAAGGACAGGGCTTGGCCATAGATGAATTCAATGACGAAATAGCTCCAACCATAATTGAAGAGAAGTTTGCCTCATCAGGTTGGTATAAAGACATAGTATCATACCTTCTGACCTGACCCTAAACTGCCTGAGTGATTTATCTCCATCTAAAGCCAGGACACTGAAATTACATGCAGTAAAGTATTGTATATCCGAAATCCAATTGTTTTGGAAAGACCCTCTAGGCTTCCTATTGGGTTGTTTGGTAGAATCAGAAAAAAAAAAGGTCATAAACAAATTTCACGAAGGAGTATGTGAAGGACATCACGTGTGGAGAGAAACGACTTATAAAATATTGAGGGTAGGATGTTACTGACCTAAACTATTTTCTGATGTCAATACCAAAGTCAGAGCCTATAAATCTTGCCAATTGTTCGTAGACAAGAAGAAACCCCCAGCATTACCTTTGGTTCCGATTAAAACAGATGCCCCGTTTCAACAATGGGGGTTCGATTTTATAGGGGAAATTAACCCAAATTCCAGTGCTCAACATAGATGGATCCTGACCGCTACTGATTATTTCACCAAATGGGTGGAAGTTATTCCAACCAGAAGAGCGACAGTTTCGGTGGTGATAGATTTTCTGGAAGAAAACATATTATCTAGATTCGGCTGTCCCAGAAAAATAGTTATAGACAATGCCCAGGCGTTCAAATCTATGGCGATGGTTATCTTTTGCCAAAAGTACAATATTATA
Organism: Picea engelmannii; assembly: GCA_009831015.1. NCBI lineage: Eukaryota > Viridiplantae > Streptophyta > Pinopsida > Pinales > Pinaceae > Picea > Picea engelmannii. Next base: position 284,152 of record ML776915.1, on the reverse strand, counting down.
TTGGGTCATTCTACAACATACTACCCCAAAGCAATGGGCTCGTCGAATCATCGAATAAAAGATTAATTACCATAATTAAGAAAGTGTTGAATGAAAACAAAAAATCTTGGCATGTGCATTTGAAGTACGCCTTGTGGGCGAAATATTATACTAATATATATATATATATATATACAATCAAGCTCTTCGAACATAGTTATTGAAGTGAATAAATTCATATAATGAAGTTGAACAACATCAAACCAAGCAATTTAATTTCATCAACCTATTATTGTGTGTTGGTCATGCGAAACATCATTGTGTTCAAACTATATGCAAGCTGAAATAAAATAATCTAAATATTTTAAAGATAATGAAAATTTAAATAAACAAGAGCTGCATGGCAGCTTAGCACCTGTTGAACAAGTTTTGTATCTGGAAAGGAAGATTAAGCCTCTAAGTAGGAAGTATTTTGGCTTAGCATCCATTGGTTGAACACTTTAGTCCCCAGTGGAGAGCAAATAAACCATAGACATGCGATATGACTTATGCAACCCTTCAAAGTTAAGGTCCAATCAAATTGAAGAAAAACAAAAAATATTATTGCAATATCCTATGTTTAATTATAGTCAAACTACTAACTAATAGGTAGTCAAACTAGTAACTCATTATTATAGTTCTTTTAGCAAGGATTAATAATATATGAATTGATATGTTGAGTTAGGTGGTTTGGTCGAGTAAGTGTGACTTGATGTTACAAGAATTCAGGCATGGGTAAGGTTAGTGGTTGATTGATGTTATTTTTTAAGATTTCAATTCACAGGGTATGTACATCTTCCTAAACTTTAGGAGTCAAATCAGGGATCGCTTCTCCCACAAACAAGGTGATCTTATACACCAATTTGGTATCTAGCTTGGTTGAAATCTTAAAAATAAATTATTATTAATATTACAAGTATTTAGATAAATGGTTCTTGATTAGTGAATGAAAATTAAAAACTATTAACATTACACATTTTAAAATTAAAAAAAAAATAATAATCAAAATCTTTAAAATAAACTATTCACATAATTTTAAAAATCAAATAAACAATTATTTTAAAAATAAATAAAAATAAAAATAAAAAAACAAAATATAAAAAAATATGTTTTAACTTAAATTTTTTTTTTTTAAATATAAAATAAAATAAAAATAAAAAAATTTTAAAACATTTAAAAAATGCAAAATAAAAATAAAAAATTGCATGAGTATCATTAATCTAGTGAACATATTCACTTTGCAATTATGGCATGCCAAAGGCATCTTCTCACTGCATGTTGATTGTCACACATGTATTGTTACTTCCCAGCATTAATAAGCCTTTCAATTTCAAATACGAAACAAGGCCGGTGGAATGTACGATTTGGGCTGGAGGATCGTCGTGGCACGTGCATAGTCGCAAGGGTTGTTCATAAAGTTTATGCAGTGAGTTTTATTAAATAATGTTTTCAATCAACAACGTGACATTTGCAATAAGACTTCAAGTTTTTTCACAAATAGAATGGTAAAAAAATCAATTTTAATATTTTATAAAAATAAAGAATTTAAGTATAATTTATTTGTATAATGTTTTACATTAATAAATGGAGATAAATTTATAGTCAAAGCTCGGGTAATGCAAGGTCAACACTAACTGAACGCTATAGTACCAGGCCTCCGACAGGTACTAATAAAGTGATTATACACATGCCATAAGATTAATATTTTAGTAATGAAAAATAGTTAACAATTTGAAATTTAACATATAAAATATAAAATCATGTTAAATAATTATTAAGAATAAATGCAAATGAAATCAGACAAAGAATTATAAATATTAAAAAATGGTTTAACTAATTATATTTACACCTCTTAAGTATTTCTCAACAAAAATATTAAGTGAAGTATTCATAACAAAACATGCATGGATAAGAAAAAAAAGCATATATATGACTTTTCCTTTGTATCTCTCGAATAATTATCCATCCCCACAATGATATGATCATCATTCCTAGTGACTATTAAGATTTTTTTGTAGGAGTGTAAAATGAGATTATGAATTGATTAGAAATAATAATAGGATAAAATATTATGGTCTTTTAATGTAATATGGTTTAGATCCATAATGTTAGTTATTGAATAAGGTATCATTGGGTAGTTAAAAATTAATAAATGTAATTATATGGCCTTATTAAAAAAATCCTACTAAGTAGTTATCATTTGGTAGCTATAAATAAGGATGGATTTTTCTTTATTGAGGATGTATAATAATATTATTTATCATAGCTTAGCTCATTAAGAATGTGTCCCCCCTTAAAGAGACAAATGGAGAGGAGTTGATCATTCCATAAAATGATCTTCGGAGTGTGTTTCCCTAAGTTAAGAGCATTTTGGTATAACAATTATTGAAGAATTTATTGTCAATTATTGGATATCTTATGTGTGATTAAGTTTTTAGTATAAGGTACATTAGAAGTGATATTTGAGCACTTTAAGACATACTTGAGAAATTTATTCTTATTATTCTTTCAACGAGTGAAAATGGGTTGTGACACACATATATATTTATGAATATTTATATGTAGAATCTATCAAAATAATTTGCAAACATGAGTTCCTCTCTAAAAAATATACAGTTTAAAAAAAAAAACATGTTTAGATCAAAATTCTAGAACTGGAGATATGAATGATTTACAATAAATTGGTTTAGGGTTTTTTTCTATAGACACAACATTAATCTTGGTGTTACACAACAAATAAATGTTCACTAATTGCCCATTTTTTTTTTTGTAAATAAAAAGAGGTTCCTTGTATTAATAATATATGTTAGCCATAAATTGCCAAGTTTTAGCCACCTATTCTGCCACAAAAGGGAAACCAGAATAGGCGGCCCTTAGATGCTCCAAGTTTGAAACATCAGCATATGAACTGAAATTGTTTGAACAAAAAACACTTAACAAAATTATACATCCTAACTGCATGAAAAACCTGTATCGACAATATTTGGGTGGCCTCTAGGACAATCTATGAACAAAATTGTATGCATAGTGTATGGGTGGCCTTTGATACCATCTAGTTTTCTACTGGAATAAACAAAAAATTTAAGCCTGGAACTAGATTAAACAAAGAACAAAAACCTAAAGACTTTACTCCATTGACGAGCCTGGATGTCCATGGATGTTGTAAACAGGGGTGAACCATTGGCCGCATGTTGGGCATCGATTCCATGCAGGATCGTATGCTAATGCGTCGAACATAAAGCACATTCTTTGGTCAAGGATGCGCTGAGAGTGCATCTGATCATCTTGTTTTTGTTGGATTTCAAAGATAACTTGGAGGTGCTCCACCATGAGGCTATTTCCAAGTTGTTGAGAATGATCCTCCTCCTTGTCCTCGCTTGAAACCACTGTGTTTTCCAGCACCTGCCAGCTCGAGGGAATTTCTTCCTCCACCATGCAGCTGCCATCTCCATAATACAGGTCATGAGAATTGTGTTTTTTGGGGATGGGCAGAAGACTAGTGGCCAGAGGAATGCGCGTGCACAAAGGTGGCGCTTCCTCCTTAGCTAGAATGAATCCATGCAGTGAGTGTGGGGTGGATGGAGGGGCCTCCAATGACCCGTTGTTGTTGTGCCTTGGGTTAGAAAACCGGGCAATGAGAGCCAATTGGGAGGGGGAAAGTCCGTTATGCTTGGATAGGGAATTGTAGTACCGTGCACCTCTCTTAGATTTCCCTCTTTATCTGGGCATGCTGGAAAAAGTGTGGAGGCCTTGAGATGAGGACAAGGAGGCAGTGAGAAGATGCTTGGAAAAACTCAAAAGGGCCTAGAGCATAGAGGTGTCAATGAAATTGTAGAGAAGAAGCTTGTGGGGGCCAAGTGATTGGTGAAATTTAACCAGATAGAGAAAAGGAGCAGTGAGGCCAACACAATTGTAGAGGGTAGAGGAGATAAGGAGTGGGGTGACGAGAGGGTAAGGATAAAGAGCACCCGAGAAAAATAAACAGAGGAGCCGATGAGCATGAGCTAGGGCGAAGGAAGAAAGGATGAGTGCACCAGGGAAATTTACCTCTTATTACCCCACAAGTTGATGACCCCCCTAGTCATTAGAGCTAAATTGATAGCCACCTTAGGCCTGGTACACCTAGTTTGTCTTGCTCGAGTGACCATTAACCCTGCCTGGCTGTCCAAGCACATTGCCATTATTCTCCGTAGGGTGTGACCCATATAGTGGTTATGGGTTGTGGGATGGCGATTGGATTTAATAAATCCCCTGACCGCTTGGTTCCATGTGTCCGTTGATGTTGTCTAGGTGGCACCCCATCCTGGTCTAATTTCCCAAATTAAAGACACACCAATTATTAAAAAAAAAGGCACTTCAACAAATTCATTTTTTGACATATTATTTGATGATGCATTAAAAACCTTACCCACACAAAGGTGATGCATTAAATATAATATTCTTTGAATTCTACTTTAAAATTCTAATTCTCATACTTATAATTTAACATGGATACATTATACCCCATCATTGAGGTATATCCTAGGTTATATGCAAATTATGTGGAAAAGACATCACCTATAAGTTTTATTGAACCTGCAATATAGAAACAATATCAAAGAATTATTACATAAGTATAAGAATTTTCAAAATTAGAAGTAGCTTATATAGAGATACTTAGTCTTCAATACATAGTACAATGCATGTGAAACAATCCAAAGGTTATTACTTTGTAAAAATATAAAGAAAGAATATAAAACAAAATGATTGGTATGGAGTGAATGAGAGGATGCTTGCAACAAATTATATATGGATAGTTTTCATTAATGGGAAGAAAACTATCTGCAACTTCTCCTTGATGCAAATACCCCATATAAAGAGCACATGATTGAAGGAAGACATGAGAAGGTTATTCCTATCAATGTTGAATATGATTCTTCCATGGGTAAAGTTCCTTCTAGAGCCACCCTTTTATGGATGTAGAGATGATATTTTTCCTATAGAGAACCTTGTTTATTTGGATCCACATGACTATGTTGATCAATTTTAGAAGCACACTCAACTATCCATGTGTCATTAGTTATGAGGTAGAATGAGCACATGGACATGGGACCTAGTTTTTTGGATGAGCTTCCTATATTGCTTTAGTATGGAACAAAATAATTATACATGGGACCATGGTTTCTTAGACTACTTTGGTGTTTCAATTAGCACCCATACATGATACCATATCATATGGATGAGTCCCCATGGACACCCCTCTTGGGCCACTTCACTCTCATCACTAAGCGAAACACACATATAACATGAGACCCTATCATATTGATGTATATCATAGGTACAATCATTGGAGATAATGCTTCTTGAAGGGGGTTGGAATGTTGGGATCTTTCATCAGAGTAATAGGGACTTATGGCCCTATTAGAAAGAATAATATCATAAAGTACGTTTTTCATTTAATATAATCTTGATTATGTCTACAATATTAGTTATTATAAATAAGGCTCTATTACATAGTTAGCATTTAATAAATGTAATGTGTCCTTATTAAAGAAGGTCCACTAGGTAGTTAGTATTTGGTAGATATAAATAAGGATGGAGTCCTATATATTGATTATGTTTGAGAACATTATTGTATTGAACCTTATTTGTTTAATAGGATGTTCACTCAAAGAGGAAAGTGAATGGGAATTGATCACTTTACAAAATTATCCTTGTAGGGTGTTGTCCTGCCTCAAGGGTATTTTGGTATATCAATTATTGAAACATTTATTGTCAATTATTAGATCTATCTTATGCACAACTAAAGTTTCACATCTAAAGTACACTATAAATGTTTCATTGCATACCATTGTATGTGTCAAGCAGATCCATCCATATTATGTGTTTGGAAGTAAATTGTGTATAAGAAAAAAATGGGGTTTGGGTAAAACCATATGTCCAGATAAGGGAGAATGATTTCACATTTTCATAATACTAACTTTTATAAATTCAAAAAAAAGAAAAGAAATGAGAGCCTTTCTTATTATTTTATATGTCATATAAAATCCATGTACCTACAATTTACCCATTTATCAATAATCGGGTAATACTTGCACCATTCCATACAAATATGTGGTACACTAACATTTGGTCATTTTTATGATTTTTAAATCTTTATTTTATTTATATTTCAATTTATCTTCATAATTATAATGCTTCTCCTTAATATATAATGTAATCCAATTTTTTTTTTTTAAGTATGTATTCTATGAATATTAAGATGCTAGGTAGTTCTCCTTAATATATAATGTAATCCATATATTTCTCAAGTATGTACTCTATAAATATTAAGAGTAGGTTATGAAAATATATCTTAAGTAGTAGGGTTAGTATTTTAGATTATTAGAATTATCTCTTTATGGTAAAAGGTCATTATTTTGGTCTCTTGTGATATCTTTCTACAAATGAACATAATTGACATCTTTCTCTTTAGAGATAAGTTACCACTATTCTAATCATTTTGTATTTCACAATATTTTTTTATTTTATTTATTAATATAAATTTTATTTCACTATATTTCTATATTTTATGTATCGTTTTATTTGTCTCTCATTTAATTCTCAATATATTTTGAATCAATAAACCAATAATACAAACCAAAAAATAATATAATAATAAATTATAATTAATATTTTAAATAATGTTATTAAAAATAAGTTTTATTATTAAATTAATTAATTAATTAAGTGATTAACTAGTGTGATACATCCCATAAAGCATCCATGAGAATTAATTACTGTGTCCACAACCACTATCGCAACGACAATATTATGGAGAAGAAACGACACGTTCATCTCTAATGATATAGGAAACATAAGAAGAATTAGACTTATATTAAAAAAAAAATCTAATCGAGCTCTTCGAACACACTTATAGAAGTGAATAAATTCATATAATGAAGTTGAATAACGACATCAAACCCAAGCAATTTAATTTCATCAAACTATTATCATGTATTCCTCATGCGAAACATCATTGTGTTCAAACTATTTGCAAGCTGAAATAAAAGAATCTAACTATTTTAAAGATAATGAAAAAATAAATAAAGTGATTATACACACATGCCATAAGATTAATATTCTAGTAATGAAAAGATTAATATTAATAAGATTAATAAAAGAATCTAACTATTTTAAAGATAATGAAAAAATAAATAAAGTGATTATACACACATGCCATAAGAATAATACTCTATTCTAGTAATGAAAAGATTAATATTAATAAGATTAATAAAAGAATCTAATTATTTTAAAGATAATGAAAAAATAAATAAAGTGATTATACACACATGCCATAAGAATAATATTCTAGTAATGAAAATACATAGTTATCGATTTTTAAAGATATGTTAAGTAAATAATAAGGATGAAATGAGAAAAAATATTATAATATTAAAAAATGGTTAAAATAATTATGCTTACGTTTTTTAAGTATTTATTAACAAAATATTAGATGAAGTATTCATTACAAAACTTATATGGATAAGAAAACAAAACATATATATTTATACACAATTTTTTCTTTTTATTTATGGATAATTATTCATTTTTACTATAAATGATTTAAAGGGTTAAATTTTATAAATATAAATTTTATAAATAGGTTAATTTTTCATGGTTTCCTCCAAAAAAAAAACAAAAAAAACCAATTTCAATTTTTTCTAAGAAAATTTTATATAATAATTTTTTTTACTTTAAAAATAGCAAAAAAATTATAGAAACTATATAAAATCCTTAGAAATTTTAATTGTCTACAAAGCTATTTTCAAACATTTTACATTTTTCTTATTAAGGGCTAGCAATATTAGCCCAAGTTTCTACATTTTAATATAAATTTTCATCCTTTAAATTATCCCAATAATCATTGTACCTAGTGACTACTCTCTACAAATGTTGTTGGGATCTTATGTAGGGGTGTAAATGAGATTATGGATTGATTAAAAAAAACAATAAGATAAAATACCATGGTCCTTTAATGTAATATGGACTAGGTCCATAATGTTAGTTATTGAATAAGGCTTGATTGGGTAGTTAACACTTAATAAATTTAATCATATGGCCTTATTAAAAAATGCCCACTAAGTAGTTATGTTTGCGAGCTATAAATAAGGATGAATTTCTCCTTATTGAGCATCTATAATAATATTATTTATCATAGCTTAGTTCATTAGGAATTTGTCCCCTTAAATAGACAAGTGAAAAGAAGTTGACCATTCCATAAAATGATCTTTGGAGTGTGTTTCCCTAGCTTAAAAGTATTTTGGTATATCATTTATGGAAGAATTTATTGCTAATTATTGGATATTTTATGCGATTAATTTTTTAGATATAAGATACATTAGAAGTGATATTATAGCACTTTAACACATACTTGGGAAATTTATCATGGTTACTCTTTTTTCACAATTTTTTAAGAGGAAAAAATGGGTTGTCACACATATATATTTATGAATATTTATATGTGTAATCTATAAAATCAATTTGCAAACATGGGTTCCTCTCTAAAAAAAATATACAATTTCAAAAAAAAATGGGACGGACATCTAAGAAGTGAAAATATGGATGATTTAAAATCAAATATTTTAGGTTTTTTCTTGCTATAGATACAACTTTATTTTTAGTATTATAGGGAAAATAATTTTTCACTAGTTTCTCAAATTAAAGCCACACCAAATCTACACAAAAAGGCACTTCAACAAATTCAATTTTTGACATATTATTTGATATGATTTTTAGCCATTTTTTAATTTGTGCCTATTTGAAATTATCACTAAAAAAAACCTTACCCACACAAAAGTAATGCATTAAATATGATATTCTTTAAATTCTACTTTAAAACCCTAATTCTCATACTTATATGGAAATTATGTGGAAGAGACACCACCTATAATTTTTTATTGAATGTGTAATACGGGGACAATATTAAAAGATGATTACTTAAAGTAAAATATTTTTCAAAATTGGAAGTAGCTCATGCAGAGATAATCAATCTCCATTTCATAGTACAAAATATATAGAACGGATGCGAAACAATCCAATGGTTATTATTTTGTAAGTTATAAAAGAGGAAAATAAAACAAAAAGATGGGTATGGAGTGATTGAGAGAATGTTTGCAACAAATGGTATATATAGAGTTGTCATTAATGAGAAGATGACTACTTCCAAATTTTATTTGATGCAAATACCCCATGATATAAAGAGCACATGATTAAGGGACGAC
>ML776915.1:233878-245472 GCA_009831015.1 Picea engelmannii | reverse complement strand
TTTTAAATGAATATTATTATACTTTTAATTGTTAATTATTAATGATGATATTTTATGATAAAATTGTATTGAAAATTTTAAGAAAATATGATAATATGTAGATGATTATGTAAACACGATATTAACAACTCAATTAAACTCACTTTAGATGAAAATTTAAATGGTTGTTGTTAATTAAAATATAATAAAATGTGTTTTTAATATATTTTTCATTTTATTAGACAAGTTCTGGATATTATTTTCATGTCAATTTTGCCTGAAATAGAATTAGAAATTGTTAGAATTACATAACTGTAATTTTATAAATAATTATATGGCACTGAAAACAATTTCACCTATAATTATATTGCTAGATTTCATTGATAATTACAATAAGGATCAAACTTTTCTTCAAATATTAGATTCTCATATCCACTTCTACTGGGGTTGCCTCATAGGCAAGGAGGAAATTGCCAATGTTATTAGAGGTGTAGGAAGGGAAATTTGAGGGGTTTCTTGGACCAGAGAGATTATAGGTCATTGTGGGATCTCTACATAGGTGTGTAGTTTCTCCCCCAAATATAGGTATATCAACATTGCCCTTATATTATCATACACAATCTCTTATATCAATTGAATGTTGACATAAGATAAATTTGGGTAAAATGAAGGAATCTCAAAAAAATTAACTGAAAGAGAGGGAATTTGAAATTCCATGCATGCCATTGGTAATTTCAACCATTTCAATATCACATCCATTTCATTATCACATTTAATTTCGAAAGATATTGTATAAGCCTGCTTTGATTTTCTATTATTAAGAGTAGGCTAACTCCGAAGCAATCTTCCCTCCCGAGTGTCCTTACTCTGGCAGGCAGATTTCCAATGACCCCTTGTTCGTTCTTTGGAACTATCCCCCAGGTGTTGCCAACATTTCGTAGCACGAGAGACTTGACGTAGATGAAGTGTCATGAATTCACATGCAATTAAATCGAGCTTAATTACCACCTATCATCGCCCGAGAGACTTGACGTAGATGAAGTGTTATGAATCCATTGCAATTAAACTGAGCTACCAACCAATCGATGAGAATAACTAAGCCAATGCAGAAGCAAGAGATCAGACTTTGAAGAAGCACAACATAGAAGGGGTAAATTTTTCTTGTCTCGAACCTTACCAACTCTGTCTCTACTTTCAGAAGAAGATCCATGCTCATTTCCGAAAATTGATATCACTAAATGAATTGTTGGATGGAAGTCTCGAGTCACTCACGACTATATCGCATGTTTCTTAAAGAGCAAGTAATCGGGAGGTAACCAAAACTTGGTGTTTATATATATATATATTCACGACTTAGTAGATTTGAGGAGCGTCAGCGTACAGTAAAGGGTATTGAGTGAATTGATAAGGTTTTTTTTTTTTTTTAAACGCATGTAGTATTAAGAATTTTTGTGGTAGGCATGCTTCTGATGTTTGTCATTATTTAAAAACTTAATATTATGAATCCTCTGCTACTAATTTTAGATCGGTAGAGTTTTTACAACAATATGTAAAGTTAAAGGGGTACCAATTTTAGATTCATAGTAGCCTCCTCTAGTGTATCTTTCCCTTCCCACTCTCGTGTTTCCCTTATCCCAACTATCAATTTTTCCATATTAATACTTGTCCTACTTTCTGATTAGAATTAGAAAAGCACAAAGTATTTAACAACACCCCACCAGAAAAGAGATCGTTCTGAATGTTGGGTGTTGTCGATCCCCGTAGTCTGGGATCTCACATGAGAGCTCTTTGTAGAATTAGCTTCTTGCGCCATAAGGTTTTCATATTCCTCCACAATTGCTAGTTTTGTTGATCTTTCTGAGGTGCGCATATGCTTAGCATTTAATGCTTACTAAAGGACATCGTGTGAATAATGTAACCCAATAAAATAAAGATACCACCTATATCTCTTTTTTCCATTTCAAATGAGAAGAACTTGATAACAGTGAAGATTTTATGAGTGTTAGTGTACAATAAAGGGTATCGATTGAATTGATAAGGTTTTTGTTTTTTTAAAAACACATGCAGTATTAAGAATTTCTGTGGTAGCCATCTTTCATATGTAAAAATTTTCCACACAAGTACTATCAATGTCACTTCATGAAATTTTGAACAGGGATGTATGAAGCCTAAACCCCACACCAAAAGTGATTTTTGTTCGTTATGAATTCATTGCAATTAAACCGAGCTACCAACCAATCGTTGAGAATAACTGGGCCAACGCAGAAGCAGGATATCAAACTTTGAAGAAGCACAATGAAGAAGGGGTAAATTTTTCTTGTCTCAGACCTTACCAGCAGAGCTCGTCGATTATCCGATAAGCTCATGTTCTTGGAATTTGGATTATGTTCTAGGATTATGCTTATAAATTCAGATTATGCTTATAAATGAGAAACGAATATAGATATACGAATAAATTTCGCGTGAAATGATAAAGATACAAAATGCACTGAGAAATGATAGAGATAGGAATAAATTCCTATAAACGAGAGTACCTATTTTTTGAAAGATGTTTTTATTATCACCATATAGCAAGCATGTCTGATCATTTTCAGGATGTTTTCCATTTTCTATTATCAAGCGTGTCCTTCCCGGTCTAGAAATATTAGTATGCAATATAACCAGAATACCACTGTGGGATTTGGGCATCCTTAACCCTTTAAGCTTGGTTTATTTATTTTTCATAGATTTGGTGTTGTTATATGTTGAAATATGAGCTTGAATGTAACTAAACTCACCTTTAGGAGTGCATTTCCTATATAGAATTCGATATCCACATTGTCTACACTGGATTGAAACATATTTTTGTTTATGTTTTGTGAGACCAGGGTAATTTTAATAGCCTATTAATGGTTTCATATATGAGTGAGATGTAATATGGATTGCAACATATTTCTAGTTTGATTTTGAGTAGGATGTCGTTTTGAGTAGGATGTCGAGAGATATGGGATTGGTTGGTTACTGACGTCTTTCCCTTGCTTTGCTTCCGTATATGCACATTTTGGCTTCCATAAATGTGCATATATAGAAGCCAAAATGCGATATATGGAAGCTCTCTTCTGTAAATGCACATTTATGCCTTCCATAAATGCGCATATACAGAAGGCAAACATATATGGAAGAGAGCTTCCGTATATGCACATTTTAGCTTTCGTAAATGCTGATTTTTTTCTTCCGTAAATGTGCATATACAGAAGCCAAATTGCACATATACAGAAGCTCTCTTCTTTATATGTGCATTTATGGAAGACAAAATGTGCATTTACGGAAGAGAGCTTCCATATATTTGCATTTTGGCTTATGTATATGCGCATTTATGGAAGCCAAAATGCGCATATACAAAAGCTTATACGAAAGCTTATACGGAAACCAAAATGTGCATATACGAAAGCTCTCGTATATGCGCATTTTGGCCTCTGTATATGCACATTTACAGAAGGAAAAAATGTGCATTTATGGAAGCCAAAATGCTCATATACGAAATCTCTCTTCCATATATGTTTTCCTTCTGTATATGCACATTTACGAAAGGAAGAAATGTGCATTTACGGAAGAGAGCTTCCATATATGTGCATTTTGGCTTTCGTATATGCGCATTTACGGAAGCTCTCTTCTGTATATGCGCATTTTGGTTTACGTAAATGAGCATATACGGAAGGCAAACATATATAGAAGAGAGCTTCCATATATGCGCATTTTGGCTTCCGTAAATGCACATTTTTTCCTTCCATAAATGTGCATTTTGTCTTCTATATATGCGCATTTACAGAAGAGAGATTTCATATATGTGCATTTTGGCTTCTGTATCTGTGCATTTAGAGAAGCCAAAATGCACATATACGGAATCTCCCTTTTGTATATGTGCATTTTGGATTCCGTATATGCGCATTTAAGGAAGAAAAAAATGCACATTTACTAAAGCCAAAATGTGCATATATGGAAGAGAGCTTTCATTTATGCACATTTTGGCTTCCGTATATGCGCATTTATGGAAGAAAAAAATGTGCATTTATGGAAAACAAAATGCGCAACAGAAGCTCTCTTCCATCTATGTTTTCCTTCCGTATATATGCATTTACAGATGGCAGAAATGTGCATTTACGGAGGAGATCTTCCGTATACGCGCATTTTAGGCTTCTGTAAATGCGTGCACATTTACGGAAGCCAAAAATGTGCATATACAGAAGATCTCTTCCATCTATGCTTTCCTTCCGTATATGTGCATTTACAGAAGGAAGAAATGTGCATTTACGGAAGAAAGATTATGTATATGCGCATTTTGGCTTCCGTATATGCACATTTACGGAAGCCAAAATGCGCATATACGGAAGCTCTCTTTTGTATATGCGCATTTTGTCTTTCGTAGATGCACATTTTTTCTTTCATAAATGTGCATACACGAAAGACCAACATATATGGAAGAGAGCTTCCATATATGCGCATTTTGGCTTCCGTAAATGCACATTTTTTCCTTCCATAAATGCGCATATATGGAAGCCAAAATTCGCATATACAGAAGCTCTCTTCTGTATATGCGCATTTATGGAAGACAAAAATGTGCATTTACGAAATATAGCTTTCCATATTTGTGCATATTGGCATTTACGAAAGCCAAAATGCGCATATATAGAAGCTCTCTTCCATATATGTGCATTTTGGCTTCTATAAATGCGCATATATGAAAGCCAAAATGTGCATCTATGGAAACTCTCTTCCGTAAATGCACAGTTTTGTCTTTCGTAAATGTGCATATATGGAAGAAAAAATGTGCATATACAGAAGGGAGCTTCTGTATATGCTCATTTTGGCTTTCCTATATGAGTAATTTTTCATATAAGCGTAGTTTGGCTTCCATATATGCACATTTATGGAAGGAAAAAATGTGCATTTACGGAAGCTAAAATACGCATTTACGGAAGGAAAAATGTGCATATACAGAAGATAGCTTCCATATATGCGCATTTTGGTTTCCGTAAATGTGCATATACAAAATCCAAAATGCACATATACGGAAGTATGCACATTTTGGTTTCTGTAAATACGCATATACAAAAGCCAAAATGCACATATATGGAAGTTATCTTCCGTAAATGCACATTTTTTCCTTCCGTAAATGTGCATATATGGAAGATAACTTCCATATATCTGCATTTACCTTGCATATATGCAATTCACAGAGGCCAAAATTCGCATATATGAAAGCTCTCTTCCATAAATGGGCATTTTACCTGACGTTTTTGCTAGTTGATGGTACCAAGAGGTGTGATAGGCTAGGGTGCACTATAATGTCAAAGAAATATGCCAAACGCATGCACTATAATGTCAAAGAAATATGCCAAAGGCTTTACTATAGGTGCCCAATCAAATGGGTTAGGGTTTGTTGTTGCTGCAAAACTTGACTGCAACTGTAACTGCAACTGGTGCTATAACGAGCTTGACAATGAACTTCCCAATCTACCTTTTAGTGGTTAGATTTTATAAAGATAGTGTGGGACCATAACCTGTTAAAATAATTGATTCTCTCATTTTACCATAGACAATATCACAATATTGTCACCCAACCATAGGCATGCAGCCGCCCCTAAGCACCTTTAACCTTTGGCAGAATTATACTGGAAAGACATACTAGAACCAACAGATAAACCCTAGTTGTTAAATACAATAACAAATCAAGACAAGTAGAGTGCTCCTTCTCCAAGGGTAGAGCAAAAGAGAGAGTCTCCATATCCATAAAACAAGTACCATACAAAACTGCAGCAGCAACAGTTGCACTACTCTCTCAAAATTGTACCATACTTATCTTGTACATCACCAAGAATATTACCAAGAGAATCACCAAGAATATCACTTGATAGCGCTAGAGAGATACCAAGACCAAGAGATGACCATATTCCCTTAATCCTCCTTGCAGCTACAACTGCATCTCTTTGTTATGAGGAAAATCTCTCTATGGCTAGGGTAAACCACAACAGAAGGAAATGACTGTAGAAACCAACTCCATTCCAAACATATGCTATATAAACCAATATGCAAACAAGATAAGAAGGAGGCCTATCTCATCCATATGTTCGATGAAGTCCACTGTTGAGCACTTTGACCCAAAACTATATACCTGCAACAACTTCTCAACAAACAAGAAAAACAAGCATATGGTGGTAATATAAAAGGTTAGCACATTAGATAGCATAATCCATCAATATACATAACAAATATGCACATGGATAATAACTCATATATTCGCAAGATATCAAATGGACAGGAAATGAGTATTTCTATTAATAAATGATCAATAGAAGTGAAAATATTACAGACTTTTGTGTTGGCATGGTTCAAAACCGAGAAACCAAGTTCCTTCCAATTGGGCCTCAACCACTTCAATCCTCCACCAAAGAAAAGCTCATAAAAGGGAGACAATGAGGTTCTCCATCAATCAGGGAAGAGCTTGGGGGCTGAACAATGTGTTCAAACTTAAAGGACAAAGGGATGCAGAATCGATATGAAGTAAATAATTCCTCCAAAGCAACTTTTCTCTCAAAGTTGAATTCTCTCTCTTTTTCCATAGCTCGGAATTGGCCCATTTATAGCCTTTAAAATGGAACCAAAGGGTCAAGTCAGAACATTTCCAGTATGTGGAGGGCCAAGGATCAGCGATCTCCTTTCGTGACATGGAAACCCAACATTTAATTTGGATTTTCTGACACAAATCCTGATGTACATGGGCTGTAGTGGATTAGCCTACGCACACGCTTGTTGTATAGCTTTCAAGGTGCGTACAAGTGGAAAAATATTTATTTTTGTCTCTGGATTTTGTCATCATGGAAAACAAGTCTGCATGGGGGAATGGAATAAGGTCCTCTCTTCAATATTGCATAGGATGAGGCAAATCTTGCTCTAACACTCTCCACAAGACTTACGCTCTGACCGAGTGTACAAATGATCTAAAAATGAAGAAGACTTGTATTCTTGAAAATATTTGCAAGTTAAATTTTATGTGTTAAAATGCAAATGGATCAACTTCGCAACACAACTTAAATGGGATTTACTCATTCAAGATGCATATAAACAGTAGCAAAAACAGTGAACAAAAAACACATAACACAACAAATGATAAAGGAGTTCACCCCTCTCTTGGGCTACATCTCCTGGTCCAGCTTCCAATGGATCATATGTATTATTTGCTCAAAGTGCTCAAAAATGTGTTTTACAATGCTCAAAATTCCAAATAGATTGCTCCAATGGCTTCAGAACGTGCAAAAACCCCTAGCTGGGCTTTTTTGGCACCTCATTTGGCCAAAAATTGAAGAAGATAGGCTTCTTGGAAGTCGCCCCTTCAAACTTGTTGTGTTTGCAACTACAAAACACACCGTTGTTGGCTCAACCTAGCCCACACGCATATTTAAGCGTAAAAAATTAGCACCGGACGCAACCACGCGAACTGTGCAAACTGTAGGATAGTTACAGGCACACCTAGCCCCTAACTGCCAAGGGCAAGGTTGTATGACCCATGCGACTGCACCCAAGTATAAACATAGGCTCTCGTTCCATAAGCCAATGGTCAAAGGACAAATGGTGGGTCACTTTTGTAACTGTTGGAACCAAAACAAAACATAATCGCGCACGCGCCCGAATGGTATAACATTGGGTCATATGTAATACAATGTGCAACCAAGGGTTGGGGCTAAGCCCCAGCCCAGTCGTGCCCCAAACTATACACATATGCAAAAATTTAAATATATTTTTCCATATATATTACAAGGAACAACCAGTGGCGCGCCGATTGGCGGGTCTTGCCAACTCTCTCCCCCTTGCCCGGAGGTCACGGGGTCAACTTCGACAAATGACATAATTTTAAACCAATAGATATATGTCACGTGGCGGCCATTGACTGGGCCACGTGTTGTCATCCCGTTCACTGCAAACATGCCCTGTCACATGCCAACTATCTGAATAACTGCCTGCCACGTCAACGTCCGTACGGATTGTACGGACTGTATAGTCAACACCCCTTTTTTTGCCTATTTGTCATTTTGAACAAAATGCGATATCTCTCGCTCCCGACATTCGTTTGAACCCAAACGAGTTGCGTTGGGTTCGTCAAGATGAGGCCTACACTCTCGTTCAATTTGAAGTGACTTCGAGCACTTTGAATTTTTGAGCAAAATTTGATCCCCTAGATCAACAAATGAGCTAAAACATTCTCTATTTATATTAATTTGTCTAGTGACTTTTCTTGCTAGGTCGACCTGACTTTCTGGTAATTATATTTTTTGTTTATCTTTTTCCTATGGAGCGGACTTGTCTTTCTGGAAGATAATATTCTAATATTATTTATTCTTCTAGGCCGACTTGTCTTCTAGGGGTTTCACACATATGTTTAGGGTTTCCCTTGCTTCTAAAATATTCCATTCTAGTCAAATGTTACATGTTGAGTTTAATACCTCTTGTAGGTACCGTAACATCAACACTCTCGACCAACCAACAGTGTCGAATTTCATATAGTAATTGAAGAATACAAATATTTTTTCAAGGACTCTGCATTGTCATGGAAAACAATCCATAGATCTTGTTTCAAGTTCATTATTCAATGTATCTATTTATGAAGGGTTTGTTTTAATCCAAAATGAAGAAATCCCTTAAAAAATGAATCAATCAACAAAGGACATATTCGACCTATTTCCTCTCCTTCTAGTAGTGTAGTGGTTTTAGTTCCTAATAAATATGGGAGATGTTGTATGTGCATCAACTGTAGGGCTCTATGATAGTGATTTACAACAGATCGTGGGAAAATCATTTGTTGCAACGCCAATGGGTGTTTAATACTCTCAAACAATGTAAACTCTATAAAAACTTGGAGAAGTTCTCTTTTGCAATGAAGAGTAATAACTATCTTCTTTATGTGATTGATTCTATAGAAATTTTAGTTGACCTGGAGAAAATTAAAGTCATGAAGGATTGCTTAGCACTAAGAAACATTCATGAGTTTAAGGTGTTTCCTTCTCTTAGCACATTTTTAGGATTCAACCACATTGCTTGGTAATCATTTAATGAATGAAGGGAGGTGGAAAAATAATATCCAAATGTACATCAACACAACGGTCATGTAAGTTATTGAATAGGTCAAAGAAAATCTTTGTAAAGATCTAGTTCTCACTCTACCTAATTTAAATTAGCAATTTGAAATAAAGACTAATTATATAGACTATCCTATGTGAGTCATTAAAACTCCAGTTGGTCACCCAATGGAATTCCATTTATAAACATTTTCAATGATATTATTCGTAAGTATTCTACTAGTAAAAGCGAGTTGTATTCTACCATGCAAACACTTAAACAATGAAGACACTACATTCTAGGTAGAGAATGGTTATACATACCAACCATAAGCCTCTAGAGTTTTCCCTTCTATAGTTCATGTTGCAGAAAACAAGATAGTGGAAGTGCATATCGACGTTTCGGAGTTTCGGCTCCTGGGAAAATCAGATGCGAGACCTCTTGTCATCGCACATCACAAAATCCTGACTTGTGAAACCCCGAAATGAGCATAGCGTATATACATGAGCTTCGAAGCTTTGGCTCCCGAATATCCTAAATGTGAGGCCCCTCGCCCTCGCATATTGCGAAATCCCGAAGTGAGAAAGCCTGAAATGGTATAGCGTGGCTAGAGTTTGGTGT
Source organism: Picea engelmannii (assembly GCA_009831015.1). Classification (NCBI taxonomy): domain Eukaryota; kingdom Viridiplantae; phylum Streptophyta; class Pinopsida; order Pinales; family Pinaceae; genus Picea; species Picea engelmannii. Next base: position 235,782 of record ML776915.1, on the reverse strand, counting down.
TTCCACGTTTCAACACCCGGGATACCCAAGGGCAAGTTTCTTTGTTTGCGCGTGTCACGAAATCCTGACTTGCGAAACCCCAAAACAAGCTTAGCATATATATATATATATATATATATATATGAACTCCGAAGTTTTGGCTCTCGGGAAACCCAGGTGCAAGACCTCTTGTCATCTCACATCGTGAAATCCCAACTTCCGAAACCTCTAACTGAGTTTAGAGGATATATGGTTCAGAGTTTCGGCTCCCAGGAAACTTAGGTGTGAGACCTCCTGTCTGTGCATATCCCGACTTGTGAGACCCTGAAATGATAATAGAGAAGATGAGTTATGGTGTTTCAATGTTTCGACACCTGGGATACCTGAGGGCTAGTCTCTTCTACTCGCAATTCCCAAAATCCCAACTTGCGAAACCCCGAAATGACATAGTGTGTCTAGAGTTTGGATGTGTCAGTGTTTCGGCACCCAGGACACGCAAGGGTCAGTTCCCTTGTACTCACCGGTCATGAATTCCCGACTTGTGAAACCCCAAAATGATAATAGTGTAGATAAGTCTTGATGTCTCAGTATTTTGGCACCCGGGATATCTAGAAGCAAGTCCCTGATACACGCCAGTCCTGATTTCCTGACTTGTGAAACCCTGATACGGCTTAGGGCATGTAGATTTTATTGTCGGTGTTTTGGCACCCGGAAAACCGAAGGCATGAACCCTTCATCCTCTTCTACCAAGAAAACCTGGTACACGAAACCCTGAAAGGTGGGATGCCAGGTTTTAATCCGAGGCATTGTTAGATATGAAAAACTATTGGTCCCTTTCATATTTCGGCACTTCGAGAGACAATAGAGTAGGGGAACACATGCATCATGATTTCCTAAATCGTGAAATCCGAAAGCACCTCTCCAGTAAGGCCTGTGGTCATAGCCAATGATCACATGGGTAAGGATAAGGGATGGTAGGGTCTGCTTCAGGCCCTATAGGAATTTGGGGAATTTTGTTCCTCGATGAAAAGAGGGAACAAGCCGAAAAATATTAGTTCCGGTAGTTGGTGTGTTACAATGAGCCTGACTCTGATCATAAAACTTTAACCCTAACTCTAAAATTTTCCATGCATAGGAGCACCATTGAAGATAATTCTGATAATCAAAGGAATTTGCGCTTTGACAAAAGTAAAGTTGACATTTTCTTAAAGGATTTAAATAGTAAATTAAAACTCCTAACTGATAAGGACAACATTGAAGAACTCTATCATAATTTTACAACTACCCTTTCCACTTCCATTAACAAGTTCTTTTTCGAGGTGTCCCATAAAAAGAATAATAGAACAACCAACCCTTGGTATGATAAAGAATGTAAAATTGCTAGGAAAGTCATTAGGGATGCTTCTAATGAGCCCTTAAAACTCGATAAGATCAATACATGCAAAGCCCTAATTAAAAGGAAAAAAAGATACTATATCAATAAAAGGAAAGAGCAACTTTCACAACTATACAAGTTGGATCCTAAGAAGTTCTAGAGCCAAATTCTAAAACACAATACTAAATAAAATAATAGGATTCCCTTAACGGATTGGAATTCCTACCTTAAAAGTCTTTACGAGTTCCTTGATTCCATGGACACCATTCCTATTGTCCCTACAAAGGAAGAAGTACTTTCTTTAGATGACATAGAGTTCGGGGTTAAGCGACTCGCAAATGGGAAAGCTAAGGACATTGAAGGCTACCAAGGTGAAATTTTTTAAATCGGAGGGCCAATCCTTATCTCTCACATACACAAGCTCTTCAATTTAGCAGTCAAGCAAGGCTTCCCTAAACCCTGGACGCAAAGCCTCATTGTTCCTATTTTTAAAAATGGGGATAAAAACATTCCCTCTAATTATAGGACCATTATGATTAGCCCGATTTTA
>ML776915.1:199681-227031 GCA_009831015.1 Picea engelmannii | reverse complement strand
AAGAAACACACGATATAGTCATGAGTGACTTGGGACTTCCATCCAACGATTCATTTGGTGATATCAATTTTTGGAAATGAGCATGGATCTTCTTCTGAAAGTAGAGATAGAGTTGGTAAGGTTCGAGACAAGAAAATTTTACCCCTTCTGTGCTGTGCTTCTTCAAAGTCTGATCTCTTGCTTCTACATTGGCTTAGTTATTCTCAACGATTGGTTGGTAGCTCGGTTTAATTGCAATGAATTCATAACACTTCATCTATGTCAAGTCTCTCAGGCGATGACGGGTGGTAATTAAGCTCGATTTAATTGCAGGTGAATTCATAACACTTCATCTACATCAAGTCTCTCGTGCTACGAAATTTTGGCAGCGCTTGGGGGATAGTTCCACAGCACGAACAAGGGGTCGTTGGAAATCTACCTTTCGGAGTAAGGACACTCGGGAGGGAAGATTGATCCTGAGTTAGCCTACTCTTAATAATAGAAAACAAAACGCACTTATACGATATCTTTCGAAATTAACTGTGATATTCAGATGGTTGAAATTACCAATGACATGCATGGAATTTCAAATTCCCTCTCTTTCAATTAATTTTTTTGAGATTCCTTCATTTTACCCAAATTTATCTTATGTCAACATTCAATCGATATAAGAGATTGTGTATGATAATATATGGGCAATGTCGATATACCTATATTTTGGGGAGAAACTACACACCTATATAGAGATCCCACAATGACCTATAGTCTCTCTAGTCCAAGAAACCCCTCAAATTTCCCTTCCTACACCTCTAATAACATTGGCAATTTCCTCCCTGCCTACGAGGCAACCCCAGTAGAAGTGGATATGGGAATCTAATATTTGAGGAAGAAAAGTTTGATCCTTATTGTAATTATCAATGAAATCTAGTAATATAATTATTGGTGAAATTGTTTCCAGTGCCATATAATTATTTATAAAATTATAGTTATGTAATTCTAACAATTTCTAATTCTATTGACATGAAAATAATATCCAGAACTCTAATAAAATGAAAAATATATTAAAAACACATTTTATTATATTTTAATTAACAACAATCATTGAAAATTTCATCCATGATGAGTTTAATTGAGTTGTTAATATCGTGTTTACATAATCATCTACATATTTTCTTAAAATTTTCAATACAATTTTATCATAAAATATCATCATTAATAATTAACAATTAAAAATATAATAATATTCATTTAAAAAACTTAAATTTAATTGTTTGCCTTTTTTGTTTTATCCATTATCTACTTAATGTTAATGTAAATTAAAACAAAAAAACATATTCAAAAAATAAATAATGTTACCATATTCTTCTCAAATTTCCAAATTACATAACTATTCTAAGTGGTAAACAAAGATTAAATAATAAATACAATTATCATACACCCATCCATTTCAGTGAAAACATTAACAATTAATTACAATTTTTTTTTTTTTTTACTAATAACTTTAACAATTAATTACAAAGTAAAAAAACTTTTTGAAAATAAACATTGAATATATATTTAAAATATTTTTTAGCTAACAATTAATTACAAAATTTTATATTTTTTTACTAATAACTTTAATAATTAATTACAAAATAAAAAAACTTTATTTTAACAATTAATTACAAAATTTTATATTTTTTTACTAATAACTTTAATAATTAATTACAAAATAAAAAAACTTTTTTAAAATAAACATTGAAAATTTTTTTAGAATTTTTTTTAGCAATTACCTAAAAAGAAACTTTTAAATAAACAAAGGAAAAACACTAAGTAGTAAAATTGCTATCATATTAGGCTGTGTAGTAATAATACACACCTCAACATTTAACACTGTACAGGCAAGTGCTTATTGCTCCCTTAAACAGAAAAAGAATTAATCTTTCCTGGCCCAGACTTACTCTAACAACGATCATCAACTAAGATACTTTCTTCATAGTAGGAAAAGCTGGCCTGCTACCCAGATATTGTATATTTCTTTCTCAATTTCATCTTCTCAGGTTGAGAAACTGAAGTCATCCTTCCATTTTTAACTTTGTATTTGCTATCTGTTTCTCGAAAGTCCAACTGATTTCTTGTTTCATCTGCCCCTAATCCACGAAAGGAAAAGAAAGTCTAATTAATTTCTATTTGAACGGTTGGTAATAAGAAATTTGACGGTATACGTGTGAATAAACCCGTCACAGCTACGTTTTCGAATTGTAATAAGCCGTAGTGTTCTACGTTATTTGATTATACCAGTGAAATAAGTCTTGAATAAAAAATACCTGCTTTGCTTAGAGACATTTGCCTCTCCGTTTTAAACAGATCAATTGCTAGAACATCCAGGCTGCTAGGCTCAGACTAGTCTTCTAAACTATAACTCTGCTGGAGCAATCTCTGCGATTTCCTGGATGCACTAACTACGGCGGCAACAAGCTCTTCTTGTGATGGCAGATTAATGTTTCCCCGGTGGTCCACATTGATCCCGGCCGAGTTGTCCTCAGAAGCAACTGCAACGGGGTTTCTTACCAGCAAAAGCTGCCCGATGCTTATTTCTCGTTTGGCATAAAGCCCCAATCCCCCGGCCGCAGTCGTCTTTGGTCATCTTGATCTTTACGGGGCCCATGAAATCGATCTCTTCCAGAATCGAAGATCCGCGTCCTAGCAGGTGGTCCGAGATGTCATGCTTGCAGAGTGTATTCCAAATCGGATGAATAGAATGGCGCTAGTCACTCAATGGGCGCGCTCAAATTCGAATTTAGAATGGTATTGAATGTTTCGCGCTCAAATTCAAATTCAAATTGACCATGACGGCCCATCGAAGTCAAATCGAACAATCCACCATGAATGCTTCCGTCCCTTCACCGAATCAACATGACTGTTTGTCCGCGTTCATTTCATTAATGCGTTCGGTATCGTGATTGTGCTATTCAATGCAGCTGCGTTGGGCAATGGAGGAGCCTGCGACGTGTCACGGACTGTTTAAGACAACTGAAACGGAAACAACCCTTGAGGGCGGTCGCCGGAACTGAGCGCGGACGTCGAGGGTGGCGGCATGATGGTCATGCACCTTGGCATCATGGATGGGCATCCTGCTGACAGAGTCTTAAAGACTCTGCAGCAGGCTGGATATTGCTGGCTGCAGGTCGCAGTGATCAGTTATTAAGATTGAGTGGACGTTGACAGAGTCTTAAAGACTCTGCAGCAGGCTGGATATTGCTCGTTGCAGGTCGCAGTGATCAGTTATTAAGATTGAGTGGACAGGTATGGCGAGCTTGGTGAATTGACTAGTTTACGGACTACACAGGTTCTGAGTTATTTCATGAATGATATACATGATCCCATGGAAATACATATCATTCAATTAATATACCATGCAACAGCATCCCAATCATTGGACTGCTGCAATCATTGGGCTGCTGCATGGTGGAGAGCCTTCGCCGCTGGTCTTCTAAGTTGTCAATTGAGAAATTCCTCAATAAACGAAAAGTGTATGTGGCAGAGGAAAGCACATCGCATCGTGGGGACGTAGGCTAAACTGGCTTACATGTACAGCAAAAGAGCAGGAACTCTGACCTATTTTAATTATTCAAGCATAAATTAGATGAAGATGCACAACTGGCAAATTTGGCGGGTAGCTGCAGAGAAACCGGTGACAACGTATAACCTGGTCATAAAATATTAAACATGCTACGGTAGGCTTTTTATTTTGGTGAAAATTATGCACTATGCAGTAATTAATTAATGTTTGACTGTATATCATTTGTTGCATTTATTCATTATATATCATATTATGTTTGACTGTATATTATGATATGCCTGCGGGTTGCACCAGTCTGCTAAGTTGTCGATTTAGAAATTCCTCAATAAACGAAAAGTGTATGTGGCAGAGGAAACCACATCGCATCGTGGGGACGTAGGTTAAACACAACAACAATGATTAAAAATTGGCTTACATGTACAGCAAAAGAGCAGGAACTCTGACCTATTCTAATTATTCAAGCATAAATTAGCTGAAGATGCATAACTTGCAATTTTGGCGGGTAGCTGCAGAGAAACCGGTGACAACGTCATAACCTGGTCATAAAGCATTAAACATTCAACTGACAGATGTTTTATATTTTGGTGAAAAATATTCACTATGTAGTAATTGATGATTGATTTGTATCATCTGTGTTTTTCATTTTATATCATATTATTTATCATTTAACAGTTAGGATAGAAATGACACATCACTAATTAAGTTATCTAAATGCTTTAAGTTTTGATTTTTTTCAGCAAGTTGAAAGCTTGTTGAAAAAAACCTAGTACACATTTAGCTACTCAAATTTACAGATTCAACAATTCTTTTCGAGATTTAAAACAAAAGTAAACAGAAAATATCTACCCAAAATGATCTAAAAATAAAACTTTTAGAATACCTACAACATGGTACATATAACTTTTGTAACATTTCTATATTAAACACATTATTATAATTATTAATATTTTAATATAACTTTTGTAACATTTCTATATTGAACACATTATTATAATTATTAATATTTTAAAGAAGTACATTTGATTTTTTTTATATAATTATATCTAAGACAACATAAAGTTTCCACATCTTCCCAATACTAAAATATAAAACATCTAGTTACTCTGTATAAAAACTAAATCAATTTTAAGAAATAAATTCAACTATTTCATATATAAAATTTTAGATAAAGTGACCGAAACAATCTCTGTTTTTTGATGCAGTGATTTATTTTTGTTATGTTTTATTGTAAACACTAACGCTCTGTAAACTGGATCTCCCTCGTAGAAAATTTATTGGAGGGAGCAGTTAAGATAGATAGGACTTTCATTTTAAATCCCTGGCTACGTGATCGATATTTTCGATTTATTAATTTTGAATTAAGTAGAGTATAAATTGTGTTAATGAATATGTGAAAGACAATTTAGACGTTGATTTTAAAAATAAAGATCAGAGTTTTATCTAAATTATATTCAATGTCTCAGGGTTTTATGGATGAGATAGATGTCCATTTAAATGGTACGTGGAATAGACACGTTTTGTGCAATAGATATCCATTTAAATGGTACGTGGAATGGTGACACCGTGGTTTGTTTTTCACTTGCTCACATGGAGAATAGAGTGGAGTGAGGAGAGGAGAAAAAGAGGGGTTGGAGAAAAGGGGGCGCACCATCCATTGAGGGTGTACTAGTTCATAAGGGATGCCCAAGTTTTGTGAGAGGGAATTCAAGGAGTAGGGGCACAAGTGGTTTGGAGGAGAGGTGCATTGTGTGTGAGGAGTGCAAGTGTTGGAAATTGAGGCAAGGAGGGTGCACCAAGAGTGAAGGGGCACACTTTCTCAAAGGTTTCAACAAAGGACACAAGGCATCTCCAAGAGGGGGTGCATCAAGAAATAAAAGGAAATAAAGTAAAGAGGAGGGTGCAAAGGCTAAGAAAAGGGGTGTTAGAAAAACAGGACCGTGGAGCAATAAAATAAAACAAATGTGGAAACAAAACATAGAAGATACACAATACAAGAGAGACACAGATTTGTGTGGGTTCACCCAGTGTTGGCTACGTCCAACAAAGAAATTGCCAGGTCCTTCCTTTAATATTATCCAACAAATGAAGGGATACAACCTACAACAAAACACGTTGTAACTTCCTCTTCTTTCTCTCACAATCTTCTCTCTCATAATACAATACTGCCATAATGCATAGCCACAATACATTTCCCTCATAACAGAGGGTTGCCTTCTAGGGAAAAAAACCCTAACATAATTTCTATCGTTATATCTGCGACCTTATAATGAATGGTCCAGATTTACAATGAAATTACAATATACATTTACAACGCAATTTTTCCTTTGGGGGCTTCACCCCTAAACCCTTGCTTGCCCCCGAACCCCCCAGCTAGGGGGATAGCTCCCTTGGACCCCGCAGAGGGGGTACCCCCCCTCTGCACTCCCCCACGTGGAAGAGTGTACATACTTCTGGGGTGTAAATTCTTCATGGGGTATAAATAAGGATGAAAGAAAGGACCTCTGAATCAGGAACATAATCGTGCTCCACAACCAACAAGGGGCGAACCAAAGCAAGTGACATCCAAACCAAGGAAAAGGGGCACAAGAATCAAGGAAATCCAAAGAAAGATTGAGAAAAGATTACTATTGTATCAGGCTCCATTGTTTCATTTCCTTATTGTATCATTTGCTTGAGATTTCCATAATACATATAGTCTCTTACTGGTTTTCCCCATGGGGTTTTTCCAGGGTCATGTTGACCAAAACTACTTGTGTAAAATATTGTGGTTTTCATTCCTTTAGTTCAAAAAGTAGATGTAAATATCCTAGTGGAGTATGTTATATTTTGATGCATGTTTAAGAGATAACCTGGAAATAAAAAATATCCTAAAGAAACCCTCAACAAAGTGGCGTAAAAAGAGAATAAACTCACAAGCTTTAGGGAAAATTCATTGGTAAAAATTTTCAAACTTAGTGGTTGTCCTAAAGAGCAGAAAAAATAGTTTTGAAAACACTTGAATTAGTTCCCAACAAGAGGTCAAAAGACATGCTTTTTGGGCAACATTAGGAACCTCAAAATTATTCACGTTATCAGAGGTAAAAGGCACAAAAGAAGGATGATACAGTTTACAAATAGTTGGAATATTTTTACTTCACCTCACAAGAGTCAACAACATATTTGTTTGGTTAGTTTAGCATCATTTCTTAGCATCAGATGGAAACCATATTGGTGGTAGGTTTGGGGGTGGAGGATAGGGAAGAAGGGGCTAGTAATTGATCTTTGTTGAAGGCCAGGATAGTTTTAATTCTAGAGGAGGGAGAGCTATGGGATATTGTAGAGAATCTCATACTACCTCCTATAGATGCAGTGATAATGGATGAGTTCTGGAAGAGGAAAATAAGGGCCAAGAGGACTATCCTTTATTCAAGGACTATGTCATATCACATGTGTCTAGTAAGGAATTTTCATTTCAGATGTAGCAATCCTTGTGTGGTATTTACCATATCCCTAACCATAACCAAAACATGGTGCTCCAAGAGAATTTAAAGGGCACCATGATGACGAAGAGAGATTCAATTACCTCATTGCTCATGATATTTTCTCATATTCCCGATGCATTGGAAGTGGTTGGAGAGATAATATATCCCTCAAAGTTTGTGAGGAAAACCTTAAATGGATTCTTGAAACCTTGGTAGATTTTTGTACGAGGCATCATGGCTAGAGATCATATGCCTAGTTGGGAGAGGCTCTGGGATGAATTTGTGCAGGAGGAGGTTAGAGTTGGCTCTGAATCTTCTAGTTTGAAGCAAGGTGAGGATGGTGATGAGTGTGATATTTCTCTTTTGGAAAAGGGAAAGAAGAATACCAAGAAGGGTCCCAATGGAGGGGCCAAGCAACAATAACAATAGAGAGGAAGTGAGAAACATAGGGATATGAGCAAAGTGAGATTATTTTCTTCTAACGAGATGGGGCACTATGTCAGAAAGTGTCCCAATAGAACAAAATAAAAAGTAGGGAGGTATTGCATCGACAACAAAGGAGGATGAGTTTACCTCTTAGTTTGATAGGGAGTGTTCCTTGATAGTTTGTTTTTCAAGAGTTGAGTCATGATCCAACATATGGTACATTGACAATGGAGAATAAAGTCACAGGTAAGGTGTGATAGATCACTTCACCAATCTCAAATATCTAGAGGTCAAGTTGGATCTAGTGCTTGGAGACGATACCATACTCCGAGGGGCTAGGCATGGCATATTTTCCTTTCAAAGGGAGTTGATGACACCCTTGGTTCTTAGGGATGTATTGTATGTTCATGGGTTAAAGAAGAATCTTGTTTTAGTTTCCTCCATCTAGGTTAGGGAGTTTGATGTGTCCTTCATAGGGATAGAGGTCCTCATTCACCCAAAGGGATCCAATATCACTTATGTAAGAGTGATTGGGCTATGAGAGGGGAACCTATACAGATTTATTTTTCATCCTTTGCATGCTTTGGTGAGTAACATAAGCAACAGTCAGTTATCTGAGTTATGGGATCGAAAGATGGCTCATTTGCATCATGGAGCTTTGAGATAGATAAGAGATATTGTGATAGGTTTTCCATAGTTCAACATTGAACATAATGAGATATGCAGTGGGTGTTCTCTTCAGAAGAAGACCGAGATTTCCTTTCCCAATAATGATAGTAGATCAACTAGGGTACTAGAATTGATAAACATCGATGTGCATGGGCCCATTTCAGGAGTTTCCTTGGGTGGTTGGGAGTGCTATGTTACTTCCATTGATAACCACTCCAACAAGACCTATATATTTTTCCTGAAGACCAAGAGTGAGGTCTTCAAGAGGTTCCAAAAGTTCAATTCTCTTGCATAGAACCAGACATGAAGAAATATAAAGGTTTTATGGTCAAACAATGGAGGTGAGTATACCTCCATGGAGTTTGCATATTTTGTACCCAAGAAGGTATCAAAAGGAAGTTGACCGTTCCTTACAACACAAAATAGAATGAGGTTGCAAAGAGGAAGAACATGACCATAGTTGGTGTAGTGAGACCGATGTTGCATGATCAGGAATTTCCATTCTACTTATGGGAAAATGCTTGTAGTACTACAATGTATCTCTAGAACATGACTCCCCATACAGATTCAGGGAGGAACATTGTTGAGGAGGCCTTCATTGGGAGTAGGTCTGATGTTGAGTATCTACGCATACTTGGGTGTTTCAATTTCTCTCATGTTCCCTTAGAGAAAAGGACAAAGATATATCCAAAAATAGAGAAGGGGATTATAGTTGCATACTCAGAAGTATATAAAGCCTCCCATATCTACATTCTAGTAATGAGGAGAGTGGTGGTGAGGAGAGATATCATATTCGAGGAGGATAGAGCATTCAATGCATCTATTGAGTTGAGAGGAAGAGTTGAGAAGGTATCACAAATAAAAAGTGATGCATTGTAGGGGACACAGCCTTAGGTGTCGAGTACACTGATTTCAGGGGTGACTGGTCCACCTGGGACAAATTCAGGTTCACAGTTGTCGAGTCTACAAACAATTGATGTAGTTACTTCAGAGTCACAGACTAATTTGCATAGATATGTTAATGAGACTTAGGGGAATGAGGAGACAACTACACAAGATGTTACTTCAAGGAAAAAGAAACTGAAATGGTTTCAAGAGACCCTCAAGGAAGTGAAGGAGTATGCTGGAGAGCCTCAGAGGTTGTTGAAATAGAGCATAGTGCCAAAGAGGTTTGGGTCTCACTTAGCTATGGTAATGACCAAATCAGATTCTAAGACCCCTACTAATGAGAAGGTTGCAGACACTCTCACTGAGTCCTTTCCAAGGAGAAAGGATGTCTACTTCAAAGAGAAGTTGGGAGTGGTGAGGAACAATTTCCTTGGTAAGAGGGATTGTTGAGTTTTGGGTACCTTGGAAAGTGGTCCCTTGATTTATTGAGTGTCTAACTCAGAGGGGGAAATATTTTACCCTCACCACTTTACTTTATGTTATAAAGTCAAGGTGACTTTATTTTACTTAAGTCAAGTGACTTTAATAACACAAAGCGACTTAGGAGACTTAAGTCATTTTGGAGATTTAATCTCCACCATTGATTGGAGGTTTGGCCTAAGATCTAATATTATTCATTGGTTTTCTAGTTTATCCTAAGGATGAGGCTAAAGGAGGTAAAATGGGAAAAGGAGGAATTCACTTGTTCTCTTGGAGAATATAATGAAGTGAGGAGATGAGAAAAAGAGGGTTTGGAGATGTAATGTACCCCAAATTTCATAAATATATATTTTTTAAAAGGTAACACTATCATCTAAAATGCATGACAAATGTTGTGACTAAAAGGATAATCAAATCTTAAACCAGTTCATGTACATATCTATATCTGGCAGAGTCATAACTCCTTCAAAATAGTTTGCAAGGGATCTTGAGATCTATACAGCGGTTTCCATTGCGAGTTACTATGAGCATTATCAATGTAATTGTTAATATAATAATGTCTAGGCTTGTCATAGCCTAGGCCTAACCAGTGCAACCCACTAATATAAGTCCTAGATATATTACTAAAACATATCACAAGGCGCTTAAAAATACAAAATATATACACCAAACTCTAACTACACTTTATGTAGTTCATGCTTGAACACTAGTGTACATTGAGAATGGGCATAGGTCCTAACCACCAAGTCCTAAATTCCACGTTAGGATTTTGGTGAGGTTCCAAATTGTTTCTACATGTTGAATTAAAATTATAAATAAAGGATTATAGTTGGGACCCTGTTTACATATACCCCTAGTTTGCATCAACCATAACTTCTGGCCTGTACACAATTTGAGAAGCATTAATGCATCAGTCATCAGAAAGTCGAATCCTAGCCTTGGGAATTAACTTGGTCGTAGCCATTAATGGTGGTAGGTCACCTTGGTTTCTAGGTCTGACGTTTTTGCATGGAAGAGACACTACGAGATTTCCACCTCGACTGACTTCACATCGAAATGAGAGGTGGACATACCCTCCATCCTCCTTCACTATCGGGAGCCATGCGATGCCATTACCCTTTGCATTCATTTCAATTTTGTTTCTCTATTCTTTGATTCGCGACAGTAGGGTTATGAGACTATGGTAGCATGGTAGTCGCAGGATGGCCACTGCCTTTGATAATACTCTCGTCTCTCTGGTTAGGACTGATATCAAAACACTTAACCGATTTTCCTTTGCAATATGCAGGTCACTGTCTTTCAAAACTTACCCTCGGCTTGTACACGGTAATCACTCTCCCTATGTATATCATATTCCATGCTTGGTGGTTCAATAAGGTTTTGCATTTGCATTTGGAAGGAATACGTTTCTCTGTTTAGTATGATTTAACCCAGAGCTTGATGTAAGCGTACTCTTTGTGCTACGGGGCTTCTCAATCCTGGATATTGATTTATAATACACATTTATTTACATTATTTTTCTGTGTTAGCGAAGCTCTATATAATGTATTTCCATGGGTGTGCAATACATTGACTATGTTGGGTCGAGCTCTGTATAATGCATTTCTATATGTAAGTAATACTTTACCATAATGGGTCGAGATCTGTGTAATGTATTTCTATATTTAAGTAATACTTTACCATGTTGGTTCGAGATCTGTATAATTGTGTTTTTATACCCCACTCTCTGTTATGTTGATATCACGTTGAAGGGATCGCTTTGTAAGTTTCCAAGTCTCGTTTCTATTATTACGAATCTGTGTTCGATATCTCATTCTATTATAATGATACTTTGTTTTCCCAAGGTTCGTTACATGCTCTAACACCCTACTCTAGTTCTGTGATTCCTTTTCAAAACTACCGGTCTTCCAAACCATAAAACTCTGAGTTACTCTCAGTTCACCCATGGTTGGAAACCCTAAACTCTTGTAAATTTTGATTTGGTTTTTGGGCCTATATAGTGGTGTAGCCCCGCGTTCTTTTAAAGATAGTTTACTCTATAAGAATTGTGGCATGACATATGACTTTATAAGTGATAACTTATTGTGTAACGAGCAATGTTTTATTTAAACTTTTTGATTAGTCCCATTCCCATCCTTTCGTTCAATCACAACCATGTTTAACTTACATTATGTAAAATAAATACCCTGTAATTTTATGAGGTAAATATAATCTTGATTGTTGAAAGGTAAGGATGTTCTTTGAAAGGGATTGAGTCTGTTGATTTGAAAGAACAAAGGGTACCTATGTTGAGAGGACACATTTATTCGGTTACCACTAAATTCTCATGACCATTCGACAATGACCCATTGTAGATCCTTGTTTGGATTAAATGATGGACATATTGTCATTGATATCTGTTGGGTCCCCAAAATACCATCTTTTTACCAACCTTTCACTTCACTTTCACTTCACTTTCACTTCAATTTTAACCATATTATGCTTTCCCATACCCTTACATTAAACCATTTTCATGATTACATGGGTTTTAGACATATTATTTTCCAATGCATCTATTTTAGTGTTTTTGAGTGAATTTATGATTAAATATTGGAAAAATGACATGTTTACACTTATATATGAAAATGGGATGAGTTTCATGATGTTTACAGGTGTATTTGAAGACTCCAACCAAGTCAAACTTGACCAGAAAGCCTCAAATTCGAATCCTCTTCAACCCCTTGAAGATTTGATGAAGATTTGGAGATTTACTCAAGTATCTTGGATGGAGATTAATCATGAAAGAGGTATTTGTGAGAGGATTTGTAGAGATATCACTTGATAGGTGTGAGCACATGGTTGTAACCAAATGAGACATTTGTGGATCTAGGAGAGATTTGCGGATCTAAGTTATCTTAAATTTTTGTATAAATAGGAGTGCCTCCTCCATTTCAAAGGGAGGACTCCTGGAGCATTGTGTCCAACTTATGATGGAATAAGAATCAAGCTTTATTTTCACATCAGTTTCCATTCTCTAGTTTATATTTAGAATTGAGACTAGAGACCTTCTTAGTACCTTGAGGCTTGCATGACTTAATGGCAAGCTCTTTCGCCAATAAGTAGTGGGAATACATCAATGTCCCTTGTTTGTCGGATCTTCTAGGTAACTCAATGTGCGACACATTTATTCGTACCTAGTAATATGTACTTGGGCATCTTGACTCTCATTGACATTAATGGTGAGTAGTCTCGTGTTGGTTAACAACATTCATTAATGGTTGGTAATCCAACAATTTATTGCTATGTTCGACATCAACAAAATTTATTCACATAGATAAGAACTATGCCACGATGAGGATATGAATGAAGACTATATGGTTCCATGACATTGACAACAACTTGCAACAGTGTTCCAGTAAATCAAATATTCAACTCCAGAGTTCAGCACCAACAACCTAGTTCCAACAATAAGACAGTACAGATATACCAATTTCAGATCTCATTCTATGTTCATACACCCAAGCAGATCAGATTATTTTCACTCCAAAGATCCATGATCCAATAGTAGCAGCAAAAATATTCCATCCATACAAAGATCTCTCAGATGCATAGCGAATGATCTTCTCAGGTAGGTGAAGGTATGTTGTTTTCCAATCTTTAATCAAGAATTCCTTAAATGCTAAAAGACATGTATTTGGAAAATTTCTCATTCACTATTAACCTACCCTATTTGCTAATTTTTCCAAGGATTGAAAACATCTACAGTTTGGGGGGATATTCATCATCTACCATTCATTTATCCTATATTACATCTTTTATAACCTCATATGCTGTGACCAACATGTTTTTCCCAACTGATTATTGTTTCTTTAATAAAGCACCTTCATTGATTTCCTAAAATGCATCATTGAATTGCATATGAAACACATATTCCAAAGCAAATCTACCATGAGGAGGATGGATTCCATGCATTTAACATACTTCAACACACATTATTGAATAAGACTAAAAGGATTGAATGATTGATACACACATTACTGAATGCATTCATATGATTGAAATTTCAAGTCTATTCTTTGTTGTAGAAAGAAAAAGAAAAATGAAAGTGTTGTCACACAAGAACCAACACTTACAATATTGATGGTCGTCACACAAGAACCAACCATAATTATGAAGAAAAAATGTTGCTACATAAAGAATTACTTTTGGTTGTCACACAAGAACCAACCACAAGCAAAAAAAGGAAGTGTTGTTACATAAGGAAATACTTATGGCTATCACACAAGAAGAAACCACAAAAAGCAGCTGCCACTTAGATATCTTTCAAAAAAAAACAAAAAAACAGAGAAGGCTCCATCACACAATTCAGGAAATTCAATGCAAGGTTGCATGAGGACATGCAACACCATCAGTTGGGGGGTATAAAGGTCGCCAAAGTACCATCTTTTTACCAACCTTTCACTTCACTTTCACTTCACTTTTAACCATATTCTGCTTTCCCATACCCTTACATTAAACCATTTTCATGATTACATGGGTTTTAGACATATTATTTTCCAACGCATCTGTTTTAGTGTTTTTAGTGAATTTATGAAAATATTGGAAAAATGACATTTTTACACTTATATATGAAAGTGGGAAGAGTTTCATGATGTTTACAGGTGCATCTAAAGACTCCAACCAAGTCAAACTTGACCAAAAAGCCTCAAATTCGAATCCTCTTCAACCCCTTGAAGATTTGATGAAAATTTGGAGATTTACTCAAGTATCTTGGATGGAGATTAATCATGAAAGAGAGATTTGTGAGAGGATTTGTAGAGATATTAGTTGATAGGTGTGAGCACATGGTTGTAACAAAATGAGACATTTGTGGATCTAGGAGAGATCTGTGGATCTAAGTTATCTGAAATTTTTGTATAAATAGGAGTGCCTCCTCCATTTCAAAGGGAGGACTCCTGGAGCACTGTGTCCAACTTATGATGGAATAAGAAACAAGCTTTATTTTCACATCAGTTTCCATTCTCTAGTTTATATTTAGAATTCTTTAGTTTATGTGTTACTTTGTTCTTGGGAGAATTGAGCTCACTCCAAATAGATCATAGTAGCATTTTCTTATTGTTCTAATGCTTTGAATAGGTTTATATGCTTTATTGTTTTTATTAGAATTATTTGATGATCTTGATTGTTGATAGGTTATTTGAAACATTACGAGAAGACCTCTTGTAAGGGAGCTATTGTTTTCATGCCTACAACAACTAAGCCTTTTAAGCCTTTTAAGTGTATTTATTTTCAATGCATGAGTGTTTACTTGATGATCTTTATTGTTGAAAGGTTTTGTGAAACATCATCACAGGACCTGCTATAAGGGAGCTAGTGTTTTCTTTCCTACAACAACTAAGTCTTATTAAGTGGAATGAAAGAGTTAGGATCTGATTAAATTTTCTTATATTAGAGTTAGATGCCTACTCCTGCATATATTTTGTTGGCATCATCACAAGATTACGAGCATCCCTGGTTGATAATTAAATGAAAGCAATTTAAGAAATTGAATTTCCCAACAATGTCAATAGTCAATGTGATGATCTATTGTTAATGATGAATTATCACAGATAATATTGTCATTTATGTCAACAAGCACATCAGTTAGAAGAATATGTCGAACAATATGTAGATATCAAAAGCTCGGAAGGGAAAACACAGTATGTTAGTAAATGCAGAGATCAGAAACATAAGCTCAAGAGGGGGAGAAAATAAGAGGAGAGAACAGTATGAAGATCAAAATCTCAAAAGGAAAAATGCAGTATGTGATTATTATTGATCACGATAGGATCAAGAATGTTCCTATGATAGCGAACATGAAGAGCGAGAAACATGAAGATCAAAATCTCAGAAGGGAAAATGCAGTACATAAAAAATTCGTGATTATTGTTGATCACGATAGGATCAACAATTTTCTTATGATAAAATCTCAGGATGGTTAGCAAATGAATTTCAAAGCTCAGAAGGAAGAATCTCTTTACAGATGTATGGATTGATGGAAACATTGAGGATTTGACCAAGGCACAAGAAAAGATAAGAAGACTCAACAGTTGTCCGATCAAGGAAATTAATGGTGTTCATCGTCTCATATAACAGACAACAGTCCTATGACTGATCATGGGCTTAAAGATCGTTGAAAAGGATCGTGACTGTCGATCTACAAGACAGATCAAAGACATGGGAATTGTGGGGAGAGAAAGAAGAATTAAACTACTCGCCAGTTACAATCCAACAATTTGTGTGGATCATCAGATATCATAGCTACAAAGATCTACGACTACGGTTGATCCAAAGAACAATGAGTTTAAGTCAGATTAAATCATCACTGTCGGATGCACAATCACTAGATCAACGACAGGGATGAATTGCGGAGATCAAATGGAGAAATAAATATTTCTCTAGTTCCAATCCCACAATTAGTCAGGACCATCCGATCTTATATCTTCAGAGATCGACGATTGTGGTTGACTCACCAAACAACGCACAACTTCAAATTACAAAATTTAGGTGTTGAGTTAAATCATTCGCAAGTTATAGTTAGACAATCATCATCGACCTTTGATATTCTTCAAGAAATATCCACAACCATTGGATGACTTTTGAGTGGAAGGATAGGATAAGCGAGGTAAGATATGAGATCTCATTCATGTGAACTTTCGTCAGTCGTTCGATAATTCTAAGTGGAAGAAAAGGATAATCCAGAAGAGCAGCACTGCAAACAGATCGATCCATCGATCTAAGATCATGATCAAACAAACATCCTTCACTTCGGGTCTAAATATGTGAGGAACTTACGTTGCGTCAGTTTGAGATTTGAAATACCCGAAGCCTAGATAAATGAAGTGAATAAGGAACATCGTATTTTGAGGACATAACGAGGATTGTTGGATCAAAGTTGTTGATCAGTAGACCACGTCAGCCAGGATGTGTGGGATATCCACATCAGCGAACCATGTCATCGAGGACATGTGGGAGATCCACGTCAGTGAACCTCTTCAGCAAGGATGCATGGAAGACCATGTCGGCAAAGTCACATGGCATAATCATATGATGACAAATGTTAAGAGAAAATCGATTCATGCCATGTCAACAAGTGATGTAATAAAGTTACGTCACTCCGAGATATTTTCTTCACGAGTTTTACCATGAACAAATGTCAAAGTCCTGAAGTCCCGAAGGATGATGGTTTGAATTCTCTCTCAGTCATCGATCTGAGATACCCTTCGGATATTATCCTGACCGTTAGATCAAGGAGATTAACATGTGTCACATCGGGATATCTACGTCGATGTCAGCAAGAATCTGTGATAGACCACGTCAGTAGTCGACATCAACAAGGACATGTGTCACAGTCAGAGAATGAAAAGTGTCAAGATGAATCGACCTTTCTGGTACATGCAGATCATGAATCAGAGTGACACGTGGTAGATACTCGGCTTGTTAAATGTCAACAAGTGATGTAATCAAATTACATCACTCTGAGAGTTTTTCTTCATGAGATATACCACCAACACTTTCCCAAAGTCCCGAAGTGTTGAATGTCGGAGTCCCAAAGTGGACAAAAGATGGTCGATCCTAAAGATCACTTCGGGAGAATTATTGATCGCCAATCTACTACAGTGAAAGGATAGTGTAAGTGAAAATTTAACTGAGAGAAAGTGATCTCGACCATGTTATGACTGACTCAATAGGTGATCACTCTAGAGGCAAGAAGGGATTGAGATCTGAAATCTCCAAAGTCTGAAGACCTAGAGTAAAAGGTTGTCATCCATATCGATGTGTGATTAACTCCAAGCTGTCAGATCTAGCAGCAAAAGAATGAATGTAAGGATCAAATCTGATCATTGATCTACTTCCGTGAAATAAATTGTCCGATCTAAATTTGAAGGTTTGAAATGTTGAAATCCCAAAGTTATGAAGTGAGAAGTTTCATCATTTGTCCATCCCGTCAGAAGATTGAATCGTGTTTGTTGATTTGATGAGCACTCAAGCATTCATTTGACCTAGCGTTTGGTCATCGTTGATGGTCATATGCTATAAGAGTTTTAAAAGGAAATTATAATATGTCACTATAGTTGGCAAGCCCATGGTTCTGTAACACACATTCATATGTGATGGTTTGAATGAAGTGCCTCTGGGGAATTTGGTCTCTTTGAAAATACACAGAGATTCTAGATCAAATTTAATGGATGAAATTGATCCGTAAGTGATCAATCTACAAAAATCCATCACAGTGAAAATAATAACATAGATTATGGTTAAGTTAATTAAAGAGTGCGATGGTCCAAATGAAGGGACATAGTGTTTCACACTCACATTGTTTTGAAGAATATATAAACATGAAAGAGTGGGAGAATAAAGTTTCTCTGTAGTTCAGATAAGAAGATCAAAACAGAAGCAGAGTTTAAGAAGAAGAATTGTTGGTTCTAATGGACCTGTCAATTTCTTATTAAAGATCAAGAACAGAAGAAGGAAGAGAAACAATTATGCAATCCAATACTTGATAGAAGACATTTATTGGAATGTCACACATTCATTGAATATTAAATAACAGAATCCATAGAGAAAGAGATGAATTTTGACTGCAGATAACCAAAAGAACATACAAGCAGACGTTGCAACAAACCAGTATAATGTACAACAGTTAATTAGTCTAAGAAGACTTGAAGAATTGATAGTATCTCTATGTGTTAATAAACACCTTGAACAGAGTACAGTAAAAGTGTTATGAGTTTTATAGCCTACATAAAGGGAGGAAGGGTGGAGCAAGGGAAAACAAGTCAAAATTGAAAGGCCAAATCTGATAGGACTTGTGTTAATGGATGCCTGACTCAAAGTCAATGAATAGAAGAAGAGATTGAATTGCATTGTGAAATTAAGGGTCGTTGGGTGGTGCAAGGGAAGGTTGGAGCATGCATGGGAGTTGGTGCTTCCTTGTCAGTTGTAGCTGACTAAATAAGGGGTTGTAGCCTCTTACTAGTTGGTGCTGGTGAAAAAAGGGATTTGGTGCTTCCTTGTCAGTTATAGTTGACTAAACAGGGGGTCTAAGCCTCCTACTAGTTGGTGCTGGTAAACAAGGGTGTGGGTGCATCCTGATCAGTTGGTGTTGATCGAAAAAGAAGAATACCTTCATTCTATGTAACTTGTAAGAAAAGTAATTTTTGCAGTTAATAGAAAAGAGTTGGTGGTTTTCCCTATTGGGTTCCATGATAAATCTTCTATTCATAATGGGTTGTTGTTCATCATATATTTCTTAATTGAATAATTAATATGTGTTCTTAATATTGAAGGAATTAAGAAGGAAAAGTAGGCAATACTGATTCACCCCCCCCCTCTCAGTATTGTTGGATATTCCATCAATTGGTATCAGAGGGGGTTCATTTAAGAACATCCTATCAAACTTAAAGGAAGATCAAATTAAGCACAAATGGATGGACAAAATATTTACACTGAGAATGGAACTCCAATACCTGGAAAAGAAGAATACATATTTTGGAGTATAAGAATGAAAATCCATTGGAAGGCATTAGGACATGATGTATGGAATTCAGTGATCACTGATTACTTCCCACCAAGCAGAGTAAGGACTCCATCTCAAAAGAAATCCAAGAAAAGTAACTCAGTGGCAATGAATACAATCCATGATGGATTACCTAATGATGTCAAAGAAAACATAGGTGAATGTAATTCTACAAAGGAAATCTGGGACAAATTAAAAGACCTCTACTCAGATAAGAAGTCAAATGAATCATTTAAATCAGAAAAAAGTTCACTCTAAAATAATTCTAGTGATGAAGATTCTTTTAAAATATATTCATACATTGAAGAATAAGTCTATATTGAAGCTGAGATTGAGTGTGCTTTGGATGATCTGAGAAAATATAAAAAAAAGTGTAAACAACTAAAGGATAAGCTTATTACTGTTAAAAAATTCAATAAAGGGACTGAACCCCTTGATAAAGTTCTTAGTCTACAAATAATTCCTTCAAACAAATTTGGCCTTGAATATGAATAAGTACACATGGTAAAAGGATCAAGTCCTATTACTTCGATTGATGTTGAAAATGACATGTGTTGTGTTGTTGATGTTGAAAATGACATGTAAAGAAGAAGATTCAGATACAATAACAAAATTTTCTAGTAGAATGTATCCCTTGGAAGAATTAGAAGAATAACTATCAAAGTCCAAACAAAAGGTTGATTGGAGTCTCTGTCAATACTACTACGACCATAATGAATCAGACTATAGCTATCTTCATGACTAAACTAAAGAATTTCTTTAGAAAAGTCAAAAGCATGTCTTGGAAATAAAGGAAATGCTCAAGGACAATGAAAAAATAATATATGAGAAGGACAGTCAGTTATTAGATAATGAAGAGGAGATCAAGAAGCTGAAGAAATAAATTAGTCAAGTAAAAGAAAAGAAGAAGGAAGATGATGAGCCTAGAAATCCGAAGCATATCCTGGAAATAAAAGAAAAGATCAAAGACAATGAAGAAATCATGTCTGAGAAAAAGATTTAGTTACAAAAAAAACATGAAGATATCAAAAGATTGAAAATAAAAGTTGTTGATATAACAAAAGAAAAGGAAGAGGAAATCGAGAGAATAAAACATGAAATCAGTCAAGCAAAGACAAACGAAATCGAGAGACTGAAAAATGAAATTAGTCAAGCAAAAGAAGAAAATAAGGAATATGATGATCCGAGCAAAAACCTTGCAAATCTAAAAGAACTAAGGGAAAGATATGTCAGTCTTAAAATCCAACTTGAAGAAGCCAAAAAGAGAGAGGAGGTAGTAAGGAACCAGTTGGACAAGAAGGAAGAATCTTGTCATGAGATGGAAGTAGAAGTTGTGAGTATTAGAAATAAATTTGAGAATTCAAACACCCAAATCAAGTTCTTGAACAACTCCATGACCTTGGATGAGATTTTGGATATTTAGAGATCACCAAATGACAAATATGGTCTTGGATACAACAAGGAAGAAATCAGTACTCCTAAGAAATCTGATGCAGGTCCTTCATTTGTAAAAGGTGAAAATAGGTCTGACATAGTTCCTTCAGTTGTAAAGGATGAAAACAAGTCTGACATAGGTCCTTCATTTGTAAAGGATGAAGACAGGTATGAAACATCTCCTTCATTTGTAAAACGTGAAAGCATGTGTGACTCATGTTCTTCACGTTCAAAGAATAAAAGCAGCACTGCAAAATTTAGAAGATCAGATCAAGGAAGACATCCAAAAGCTATTAATATACCTCAAAGCAAGTTTAGAAGAGAGACACCTTCATGGATAAATCAAAGAAGGTATGAAAGTGTTTTTAACGGTTATTGTTTTTCTTGTAATGAATACGGTCATAAATCCTTGGATTGTAGGCATCATGAAAGAAAACAATTTGGTAGGTTCAACAACAGTATAAGATGTTGGAACTACAATCATGTTGGATATATTGTTTCACATTGTTACACTATGAGATGTTATAGTTGTGATGGATATGGCCACAAAGCTCTTAACTATTGGAACTCAAGAAAACAATCAATGAGAAATGCTTCATATAATACGATAAAAGGAGTAAATGAAACATGGAATAAAAATGAAGTTGTAGTAATAAAAGATCAGAAAACAAAGTTCAATAAATAAGGACACTCACAAACTTGGATAGAAAAGACTAAACAGGTGAACAGGAGTGAATTTGATTGCAACCAAAATAATTGTAGTCATGTGGCAAACATAGTATAAAGTTGTCTCAGACAACTTTAGAGCAATGTACAGTAAAGAATCATCTTGGATAAAGATGGATACATCTGGTTAGAGATAGATGAGAATCAATGGGAAGATCCAAGAGTTGTTTGAATAAGATGATCTACAATTTCACAGTGTTCCAGTAAGACAACAACATCCACAGAAGCAACATTTTGATGTAAAAAATCATGTACATGAAATCATGTAGAGATAACAAGGGGAGAACAATCAGTAAAAACTCAAGGGAAGTTTTGGTTTGTAAATAATAAAGAAATTAGATTAAGTCTTGAAAATACTCGATCAAAAAAAAAAATTACATCAAGAAGACTACTCATTTGAAACACAAAAATCCCAATCAACTGAGATAAGAAGTTAGTTAACAAGGGAAGAAACCTTGTCAGGAAGAACCACCTTTTCAGAAACAAAGGGGGCCTGTAGTTAGAATAAGAGAGAGAGCATATTGACAAGGGGAGTCATTTAGTTATGGTAGGAATAGCATGATTTACCCAAGTTCATATTATGGTCAGTAACATACAGAGCTTCACCAAAAGAGAAAAAACCCTTTTCCATTGATGTCAAAGGGGGAGATAAAACTTCATAATAAAACATCAAAACTTCATAAGGGGAAAGCATCATCACAAGGGGATTTTTGTGTATAAAGTTAGTATGTTTCCCTCAATGACAAAGGGGAATATTGATGGACCTATTGTAATTGATGTCAACAGTCAATGTGATTATCTATTGTTATTGATGAATTACCACAATGAGATTGTCATTGATGTAAACAAGCACATCAGATAGCAGAATATGTCGAACAATATGTAGATATCAAAAGATCAGAACAGAAAACACAGTACGTTAGTAAATGCAGGGATCAGAAATGTAAGATCAGGAGGAGGAGCGAACACGAGGAACGAACATTATAAATATCAAAATATCATAAGGGAAAACACAGTATTGATTATTATTGATCACGATAGGATCAACAATGTTCCTATTATAGGGAACAGGAAGAGCAAGAAGCATGAAGATCAAAAGAATAAAAGGGAAAATGAAGTACATAATAAACTTGTGATTATTTTTTATCAAAATAGGATCAACAATGTTCCTATGATAAAATATTAGGAATGTTAGTGAATGAATATCAAAGCTCAGAAGGAAGAATCACTTTGCAGAAGTATGGATCAATGGAAACATTGAGGATTTGACCAATGAACAAGAAAAGTTAAGAAGACTCAGCAATCGTTCGATCAAGGAAATTACGGTGTTGATCATCGCATATAATAGATGATGGTCATATGAGTGACCATGGGCTTGAGGATCGTTGAAGAGGATCGTGACTGTCGATCTGCAAGCCAGATCAACGTCAGGGATGAATTGCGAGGAGAAAAAGAAGAATTAAACTACTCGCCAGTTACAATCCTACAATCCGTCTGGATCATCAGATCTCATAGCTACAAATATCTACGACTACGGTTGATCCAACAAACAATTATTTTAAGTCATATTAACTCATAACCATCAGATGTGCAATGGCTAAACCAATGACAGAGATGAATTGCGGAGATCGAATGGAGAATTAAATATTGTGCTAGTTCCAATACCACAATTAGTTAGGACCATCTGATCTTATAGCTTCGAAGATTGACGATTGTGGTTGACTCACCAAACAACGCACAACTTCAAATTACAGAATTTGGGTGTCGAGTTAAATCACTCACAACTTATAGTTATGTAATCATCATCAACCATTGATCTGCTTCGAGAAATATCCACAACCATTGGATCACTTTTGAGTGCAAGGATAGGATAAGCGAGGTAATATCTGAGATCTCATTCATGTGAAATTTTGTCAACTGTTGGATCATTCTAAGTGGAAGGAAAGGATAAGATAGAAGAGAAGAACTACAGATAGATTGAGCTGTCGATCTAAGATCCTGATCAAATGAACATCCTTCACTTTGGGTCTAAATATGTGAGGAACTTATGCTCTATCAGTTTGAGATTTGTAATACCTGGAGACCGAAAATCGAAAATGAATAAGCACTGTCAGATTTGGAGGACTGTTGGTCTCCAGTTTTGACTATGTTTTGCCTATATTATATCACAAAGACCTCCATTTCCATACCAAGTACCACTCCCTTTTGGCCTTGTTATGACACACTTGACATCTCTTTACCACTCAATGGGGTTACTCAAGGTATTTTTACATTTCAAGTTATTTTTATGTATTTTGATACTTTAAATTAATATTGAAACTAATGTGGCTTGAGTTAGGTACTATTTCTATTTGAAACAGGATTTGCTAGCACCAGGTACCAGCTCGCACCCCATGGAGATACCAACGAAGCTGCTAAAGATCCGCGCGTTATGTCCAGAGTGGGAGACAGAGCGATGTACATGGTAGATGGAGTCATCACTTAGATGTTGATTCAAGGCGAAATTATAGAACAGAGTTGTTAATACTTCATGACTCAC
Organism: Picea engelmannii; assembly: GCA_009831015.1. Taxonomy (NCBI): domain Eukaryota; kingdom Viridiplantae; phylum Streptophyta; class Pinopsida; order Pinales; family Pinaceae; genus Picea; species Picea engelmannii. Next base: position 203,329 of record ML776915.1, on the reverse strand, counting down.
ACTTCATGACACTGCGTGGCACGAAGATGTGAAGACCGTTTTTTAACTGATTTCGAGTTATTTTTGGATCTGGGATCCGTTTGAATTAATGTATTGTTGCTTTAAACTATTTTTGAGGAGGATCTATATAAACAGAAGATCACTCCTAAGAAACGTTGGGTTATGTTATGTTATGATACACATTTCTGTTAATACAATCTGCTTTTGCATTATGTTACTTTACTGTCATACGATTTGAGTTATTTTCCTGAGTAAATGGAGCGTGAAGCATGAATATTGTTTGCGTAGAATGATCTAAGTAGTTATGGTTTTTCCTTTCGGCGATTGCACCTTTTGGTTGGGCCCGCCAAATAGGTTCAAGTCGCTGCTTTTCTCTGTATTAGATTTAGTTCATTTCAGTATTTTAGAATTTGCATGCATGTTAGCTTATTTGATTTTGGGAATTAACGTGTTCAGATTCTTGCTTAATTATTCTTCAACTGTATCATTTCCAACATATTAATATCTTCTACGTTGATGAGGATTGAACGCATGGTTGATTCCTGTAGAGTTTAGAGCATGAACTAGATTTTCTTTGATTCCAGTTTTCAATCTGAACGTAACTTAGAGTTTGAATTTACTTTGTTTTGGTTAGGATAGTTAGGTTACTCTTCTTAGTTAGGATAGTTAGGTTGCAATTGAATTAAAGGAAGCTTTCGGTACCAGTAGGGTAAGTAGGATATTTCTTTATTTTTCTATGGATAGATTTAGATTTATTTTTCGATGTTTATATTAAAATAATTTTAGGAAATAATCTTTTTGTTATGGCTTAGATAGAAGTAGTGATGATTAGATGATTCAAAATAGTGGTAGATAGTCTTGTGAAATACATTAGAGTAGAAATAGAAGCACCTGCACTTAAGCATAGAACTGTTTTCTGTTGATGAATTAAATAGGAGATGATAAGTTTCAAGGTAGTCATTAGGATTCAGTTTCTAAGAGTGAGTTTGTGTTTTCTTCTAAGGATAGCCTTTAGATAGGAGTTAGAATCTTACCCGCACATATAGTGTAGTAGCTCTAAGTTTACTTACCCTGGTTTGACAATTCAGTGTTTCAGGTCATTTAAAATCTTTAATATAGCAACCTGACATTTTTGGCGCCGTTGTCGGGGAGCTGTTTAAAAGGTAAGTTAGATAGTTGTCTTGATTAGTTTTAGAATGCACTTATTTTGGTGTGGTATGTTAGTAGGTTGATAGTAAGAGGAGTTGTGGAAACAAAGGGGTGAAAACCGACATATCAGTTATCACAGGTACTCTGAAACTCGATCTTAGTTTCTTTTTCTTTCATTTAGTATGACTTCATGAGAAATAGAGATCCTAGAGGTAGATTTAGGGGTAGTACAAAAAAACAAAAAGGAGAAACCTCCACCCAAAAAGAGATAGAAACTGAGACTGAAATTCTGGCTGAGGAAACCATAGAACAAAACCTAGAACCAGGAAACACCATACATCAACAAACTCAAAATCCGAGTGATCCAGCCCTGGATGACACAGTCGATCCAGAGAAAATACAAGCTCTTCTCGGGAACCCTAACTCTATAGTTTCATAGATAACCACTACAACTGTGGAATCAAAGGCCATAGGATCCTCAAAAGAACCACTAGGAGATAACAATTCTGACAAAAAGAATCCAGAAAGGTGGGATTTCACACCCTCACCAAAGAAAGATCGGATTGCATATATAATTCTTAGTAATCCTTTTACCATGGGAGAAAGAGGGAGAGACTTACATGGGGAACTTCATATTGAAAATGAAGGTGAAGAACAAGCAGAGAACGAGTTAACACCAGAAACCACCTTTGGATTTCCTATTTTGGATTTAGTCCAGGATGTCAATATGAAAAATATCCCACTTTCAGCACTACCAACCTTCCATGAGAAAAATAGTGAGGATCCAGATGTCTTTCTTTTTGAGTTCGACATTCTATGAAGGAGTTATAACTATCTCCAAGATGCACATAAACTGAAATTATTTCCTGCCACCTTGAAAGATTCTGCATTACATTGGTTCATGAGTTTAGGAGAATACAACATTAGATCTTGGGAAGATATGAAGGAAATTTTTTTAAAGAAGTACCAGGACTATTGCAGAACCAAGGATTCTCGGAATGAAATCTTCAAAATGCAACAACAAGATGAAGAAAGCCTTGAGGATTTTCTAGAAAGATTTACCTATACCCTTCAAAAATCTAAATATAATGATCTCCAGGATGAAGCAATCAAGACTCTTTTCTTAAAAGGAGTTTTGGAGGAATTTATTGATACTCTCAATTTAATGGCTTCAGGAGACATTTATCAAAAAAACTTTGAAGCAATTAATGAACTTTGTAGAACTTACTCAAGAAGTAAGGGGAAAACTTCAAAAAGTGTGAGAGAACCGGTCAACAAAAATACCAAAACATCCACATCTGGTGGAGTTACTAGAGTTGAATTGGGAAACCTTTTGGAAAATTTTAAAACAGAATGTTTTAGGAACAATTGGCTCTCAATTAGACACTTTGAATATTAAGAGAAAGTAGGAAGAGGAAAACCCTATCCTAAGCATATTTTGCCCAAAATGTAGAAAAAGGCATCCTTTACGAGAATGTCCTTTGGACAATGTTCCTGTATGTGCAATATGTACTGAAAATCATAAAACAAAAGATTGCACATCCTTACCTGGATTGCAAGCAATATTTAAAGGAGGGGAAGCTCCAGGGACTCCATCTGCACCTAAGAGGCCTTGGAAACCTAGAAATCCAAATGCAAATGCATATCAAGAACCACCCCCACAATATTCCAACTATTATCCACCCTTCTCTCAACAACAACATCCATGGAACTGACCAAATTGGCCTTCACAAAACGCCCCTACTCAATCTTGGTACCAGGGATGGAGAGATCCGAACTTTGGAAATAACCAACAGCAACATGCGGTACCAATTCCCCAGAATCCATGCACGCAGTATCCTCCAAATATGCAACAATTATTGCCTGGTTTTATTCCACCTCCGTTACCACCCATTCAACAAACCCCTCAACAGCCTCAGAATCCACCACTTCCTACCATTTTTCCCCCTCAACCCATTCCAAATCCTAACCAAAGACCACCTCTACCACTCCATAATGTTGATTTCCAGAATTACCCAGCTTACAACATAAACCTTATTTCTATACAAGAAGTACAACTGAGATCTGGAAAAAATTTAAATAAAATTCAGCCCATAACAAAAACAACACCAAAGGTAATTATCGAAGAACATGAAGATGAGTCTATGGATAATTTATCAAATGAGACACCCCTGAAAGATGTTATCATTCCAAAACAGAAAGAATCTGAATCACAACATAACACACAAACTTAGGTTCCCCAAACGCCTCCTTTTCCTGAAAGGTTGTCATTGAAAAACCGATTGTACAATCCGAGTTTGACATCATGACTTAACTGAGAAATGTTTGTGTTAAGATTCCATTATTACAAGCTATAAAATATGTTCCCATCTATGCCAAAACCATCAAAGAACTCTGCATTAAGAAACCAGGTCGAAAACAGAAAGATCCACCCACAATACACCTAGTAGGACAGTTATCAAATTATATTTCTGAAACACCTAAAATTGTAAAGTATGC
>ML776915.1:145598-199631 GCA_009831015.1 Picea engelmannii | reverse complement strand
CAAAGGACCCCACAAAAGGCCATCCAATCATTTTAGGGAGACCTTGGTTGGCCACAGCCAACGCTTTCATAGGATGTCGTGGTGGGGATATGTTTATCTCAAATGGTATCTCTTCACAGAAACTTACCCTGTTTCCACCTGCCCGGCCAGTTACAGAAGAATTATGTTGGTTGAAGTGTCCCTATTATGAGAATGATGATGAGGAATCTTTATTTTGTGTTGATGAGGTCCATGCACTGCAAGAACCTACATAGGATGACATTTTAAGTCAGTTTCTTTCTGTGAAAGAAAATGTTGAGTTCCCACAAACCTATCTTCAATATGATCAGATTTTTAGAGAGGAATTTCAAGAACGACGTGAGTTATTTTCCTCATTTTCACCATCCATGGTCTTCACTGTTTCTCAACACTCAGGGCCACATACCATTCCAGTAGAACTTAGTCCAGGTAGATGTCTATACATCAACTCTGAATTGAGTCTCAGTCAACAGGAACAGTTGACGAATCTTTTGAAAGAACAGTCAGGGGATTTTGCTTGGGAATAAACTGATATGAGGGGAGTACACCCTGACACCTTCATTCACCACATCTATATCCAACCAGGGATAACCCCAGTAAGACAACCACAGAGACGCATGAATCCAATCTTAAAAGACTTTGTAAAAGAAGAATTACAAAAATTGTTAAATGTTGGATTCATCTATCCAATTTCTGACAGCAAATGGGTTTCACCTCTTGTTGTGGTACCCAAGAAAACGACATGAAAATGGAAGATGTGTGTAGACTTTAGGGAGCTGAACAAGGTAACCCTGAAAGACTATTTTCCTTTACCCTTCATAGATCAGGTTTTGGATACCTTGGTTGGAAAAAGATATTTTTCTTTCCTCGATGGATATAGTGGGTACAACCAAATTTAGATTGCTCCTGAAGACCAGGACAAGACAACATTCACATGTCCTTGGGGAACTTATGCTTATAAAGTGCTGCCTTTTGGATTATGCAACGCTCCTGCGACATTTCAGAGAGTTTTCCTTGGTGTCTTTGCTGACTTGATTCATGATTGTGTGGAGGTTTACATGGACGATTTTACTGTCTATGTTAACACCTTCGAAGAAGCCCTAAGTAACCTGGAGAAAGTATTGATTCGCTGCCAGGAATCAAATCTATCCCTCAGTCACAAAAAATGCAAAATGCTTTTAACTGAGGGGATTGTGTTGGGTCATCATCTGTCTGCTAAAGGAATTAAAGTTGACCCAGCCAAAATTGAGGTGATAGTTAATCTTTCCTCTCCAAAAACCCAGAAAGATGTGAGAAGATTTTTGGGGCATGCTGGTTATTATCGTCGATTTATCGAAAACTTCACAAAAATAGCGAACCCCATGTTTAAACTGTTATCGAAAGATGCAGAATTCTGTTGGGATGATAACTGTCAGAATGCTTTTGAGGATTTAAAAGAAAATTTTTCTATGGCACCTATTCTCAGAGGACCATATTGGTCCCTTCCTTTCCACATTTCAACTAATGCCTCGGACACTGCTTTAGGAGGAGTGCTTGGGCAAAAAGAAAACCAATAGAATTATGCAATCTACTTTACCAGCAAGAACCTGACCCCTCCTGAATTGAACTACACAGTAATAGAGAAGGAATTTTTAGCAGTAGTTCATTCCATCAACAAATTTCGTCACTACATTACTGGATATGAGGTTTTTGTCCACACTGACCACTCTGCAATCAGATTCTTGATGAACAAACCAGTTACTACTGGTAGAATCACACGGTGGATTTTACTGCTTCAAGAATTTAACATCACCATAGTTGATCAGCCAGGGAAAGAGAATGTAGTTGCAGATTTTCTTTCTCGTATTCCCCAAGATAGTACTAATATCCTAGTGAACGATAATTTTCCTGATGAACATTTGTTTGCAGTAGCTGCCAAGACCCCCTGGTTTGCAGATACAACAAACTACTTAGCTACAGGAAGATTACCAGCTCACTTATCACCACCACAGAAGAAAAGAATTATCCAACAAAGTGCTTACTATTCTTGGGTGGGAAGTGATCTCTTCTATACAAGTCCTGATATGATTATTAGGAGATGTGTCCGGGAAGATGAAATTCCCGATATCTTTCAGGCCTGTCATGATGGGCCACGTGGAGGACATTTCTCTGACAAGAGAACAACATACAAAGTTTTGCAATCAGGATATTATTGGCTGACACTGTTCAATGATGCAACGAAATATGTGAGAAGTTGTGACAGTTGTCAAAGGATGGGAAGGCCCACTGCAGCAGACGAGATGCCCTTACGACCACAGGTCGTGATTGAACCATTCGATAAATGGGCCCTAGATTTTGTAGGGCCAATTGCCCCAATGTCAAGAAAGAAGAAGTACATCTTGGTGTGCACAAATTTTGTGACCAAGTGGGTAGAGGCAAAAGACCTATATCAAGCAACTAAGAAATCAGTGATTGAGTTTATGTATGAAGAGATCTTTACCTGCTTCGGTGTTCCAAGAGAGATTGTCACCGACCAAGGTGCCCAATTTACTTCCAAATTGATGAAAGAACTCACAGAAAAATATGGGATCAAACACTGTAAGTCCTCTCCATACCATCCACAAGCCAATGGGCAAGTGGAATCTACAAATAAAGTTCTGGAAGCTATTCTGACCAAGACCATACACTTACATCATAAAGATTGGGCAGATAGACTTCCAGAAGCTTTATGGGCATACATGACTACATGGAGAAATACCATTGGTCATACTCCTTACGAATTGGTATTTGGTAAGAAAATTCTCCTTCCCATAGAATTTTAGATCCATACATTCCGCCTAGCAGTAGAGTTGGGGTTGGATTTGAGTGAAGCACAGAAACAGAGAGTCATGCAACTTAACGAATTGGGAGAAATGAGGCAGGATGCTCTTCAAAGGACCATCCTTGTGCAAAGTCAACGCAACAAATGGCATGAAAAATACATCAAGAAAAAGCATTTTCAACTAGGGGATTGGGCACTACTTTTCGATTCCAAATACAAAACTTTCAAAGGGAAACTTACAACAATATGGTTGGGACCTTATGAAGTAGAAACTGTTTTTGATAACGGTTCTGTCAGGATTAAAACCATAGATGATTCTCAGAATTCCTTCGTAGTGAATGGACATCGATTGAAAGCATACAATAAACCCTTGTCAAAAGATGATTTCTTACAGGAAGTGGCCAAGAAAACATAACTAAAGATAGTGGGAGAAGAGTCTTCTCCTCCTGCTGATTTTTGATCATTCATACTGTTTTAAAATTCTGTAAATAATAGATTTTTAGCAGAAAATAAAAAAAATCAAATAATATAAAAAAAACATTTATTTTCTTCTTTTTTTTTGGATATGTTGATCTTTTGTTTTCAGTTTTACAGGTTTTTCAGAGCAAGTAAAGAACTGAACTTTATCACTCTCTCGCAACAGGTAAGAAGGTAAGATTGTTTTATTTCATGAAATTTTCTTATCAGTATAACAGACTTGTTTTGAAACAAATAAATTTGAGCTTGTTTGCTCCCTTTGATTGCTCATTAAAGTATAAAAGGGGCATTTATCAGGAAGGATTATTCTTTACCAGACCTGGTGAATTATTATGGGAAAGAAACCCCCTTAGATTCTTCTTTTAGTATTTCCTCATACTCTCCAAACATGAGGAAGCAATGAGCATGTACTAACTTGGGCTCATAAAATCCACAAGTAAGTGATTATTGTTCCAAAAAAAATATGTCTGCAAGATTTCTATCTGCACTCGCGTTGGATGATGTGGAATACGTTAAGGTCCACCTTCCAACAAATCTCACTCCATCAACATCAACACCTTATCTGGAGCAGAGATTATAGATTATTTAGCACCCTGGACTCTGCATGCCTCAATGGCAGATGTCCTTGCTGACAACCCTGGGAATACACCAATGTCTCTTGGTTGATAGATCCTACAAGTGACTTGATACCAACACCTCTATTCGTACCTATTAGAATGTGTTGTAGGTACCTTGAGGCCCATTGACATCACTGGTGGGTCATCTCACATCGGTTAACGACATTCATTAATAGCCGGTAATCTGATGATTTCTATTTGTGTTCAACTCCAGAACATTCATTCACACAAATCAGAATTGTACCATGGGTAGAGCTTTGAAGCTGTTGAAGACATGATTTCAATTAATCTTTTTCAGGACAGAACAAAAGCCAGGTTCAGGAATCATCATCAGATAATTTTTTGTTATAAACATGAAATTTTTCTCAGCAGGATATTATTGGTTCAAATTTCTTTGCAGATTCCTGATTGTTTCATCAGTACCAGTCAGTACCAGTACAAAATTCATCAGCTACAGTGGTCATCAGAAATAAAAGAGCAATTATAATTTTCGTGCCCTCCAGATCCAGACTTGACTTCAAAAGAAAATTTCTATAGCCAGACTTGCATTACAAAGGGGGTAGGTAATTTAACTCAGGTATGCTTAGCTCATGTTGATTTACTGTATTAATTTACATATTAATAGCTTGAACTAAGAATGCCTTGTTTACTCCATAATGTTTCATCATACCCATGACCTGTACCTAATGAACCAAACCACCTCGACATTTCATATCATGAAAATGCACAACATTACCGGAGCTGAGTTCGACATGACTAGTATATGATAACACTCTACACTCTGTACGACTATCATCATTTTCCTACACACCATCTATCCCCACGACAATTCAAATGTTCTCCTATGATTTTTCTCCTGACTACATCCTTCATCACATTTTCTTCCTTCGTCGCCCTCATCCAAATTTCGTTGCTCACCTATATACCTTCACTGTGATATCAAGTGGAACCATGGTGGAAAATCGCCATGAACCGAAGACATATGCAGACTTAGAGGCCCTTCGAAGTATGAGGAAACCAGAGATATTTTTAAGAAAGCAGGATGGGAGTTGTTTCTAAAGAAATTCGATGGATATAATGATGCAATTAAGCTTCAGTTTGCTCTGCATTTTTAGGGTGGGTTCGCTAAAGTGGGCGAGCTCGAGTTTGAAGTCATGGAGAAATTTATTTCAGAAGCAATTCAACTGCCCACCACTGGTTAGAGATGGACAAAGGGACAGCCTGTTGACAAAAATCTCTGTACGTAGCTTTTGAAACCATAGTACCGGGAAACACAGTGGTCCGAGGGAACATCGCGGTCATGGTTGGAATCACAGTGGGCTCAATTGTTAGCCATCCTCCAATGTTACCTCACGTGTGAAGGATAGTATACCATCGTATTTCCCTGCCATGCCCAACTCCTGTTACACTTCAATGGTAATCATCTGCTAAACATACCCTTCTTTCTGTTGAAAAGTTTAAAAAATATGGCCAAACAGGTACGAAATGCCAAAGATTTTCATGGAAGTCTATTTCATTTTGGTCTTGTTAAGATATTGATTAAGTCTGCACTATCCAAGAAGCAAGAAACTTGGGATATGTTCACTATAAAAACCCTAGCCTCTGCCAAGTCTAAAGATAGGAGTGTTAAGCCTGCTCCCCCACAGAAGAAGTTGAACGCTAGGAAAAAGAGGGTTAAAACCCCGACCAAAGTCTGTGCTAAACCTAAGAACATACCCGATAGCACAATTGAAGCCAGTACTGGAGACCCTGATTCAGAACATTCATTTGATGCTCATGGGTCTGATGGAGTGGAAACCAATAATGAAACTATGAAGAATACTACTCCTACAGAGGCACATGTTGAAATTCCGAATTCTTCCCTAGCTGTTGTGAACATTATTGATGTGGAAGAACTGGCAGAGTTGACTGAAAAACCTAGGAGAAATCCAAAACGAAAATGTAAGAGCACATTGTCAGGTATGGATAACTCTGTGCCCAGTTACCCACCACAGGAGAGCTTAGAAAGTGTGGATGATCATGAGGAGGCTCCAGAGCCCTCTGAAATGACTTGGACTCTGTCCCAATTAATTCGAAAAACCCGTAAAGTGGATCGACAGGCTACTGCGCCCAAAGGAATTGAGCAGAATGAGCCAATTCGAGTACCAATAGGTACCCCTTCTTGGATACAAAGAGAGTTCACTCTTGAACCTAGTCCAGTTTTCAATCCCGATCCAGTTGACACATATGAATGAAGTCCAGATGAGTTCACTCCTGAACTCAGTCCAGATCACAATCCCGATCCAGTTGATACCCCTGCTCAAAGTCCAGTTGAGTTCACTCACGCATCCAGTTCTCAACCACAACCAGGACATGATAAAACATTTGAATCTTACTGTGAACTTTCCTCCAGTCGATCCTTGAGACCAATGGTAGCCAGAATAGAAAGCAGGAATAACAGATTGAAAGAGAAGCTACATAAGTACACTGTATTGGACCGACATATCAAGACATAGAATGAACTCATGAAAGTCAGGGTAACTCATCTCTTGTCCAAAATTGAAAGATTAAAACAGAAGAATAGGGGTCTTTTCCAAAGGAACAAGAAACTACAGAAGACTTCCAGGAAGCATATCATCATCAATCGAGTCCTCAAGAAAGAAATTAGAAACCTGAAGAAACATGAGAAGTTACAATTGTTGGTTGCAGCTGCTACAATGCTCTGATTGTTACCAGTCTTTGACTTTTTGTTGCCTGAGGACAGGCAAAGACTTCAGTTTGGGGGCATGTTGGTCTCTAGTTTTGACTATGTTTTGCCTATATTATATCACAAAGACCTCCATTTCCATACCCAGTACCACTCCCTTTTGGCCTTGTTATGACACACTTGACATCTCTTTACCACTCAACGGGGTTACTCAAGGTATTTTTACGTTTCAAGTTATTTTTATGTATTTTGATACTTTAAATTAATATTGAAACTAATGTGGCTTGAGTTAGGTACTATTTCTATTTGAAACAGGATTTTCCAGTACCAGGTACCAGCTCGCACCCCGTGGAGATACCAACAAAGCTGCTAAAGATCCGCGCGTTATGGCCAGAGTGGGAGACAAAGCGATGTACATGATAGATGGAGTCATCACTCATATGCTGATTCAAGGCGAAATTATAGAACAAAGTTGTTAATACTTCATGACTCACACTTCGTGACACTGCGTGGCACGAAGATGTGAAGACCGTTTTTTAACTGATTTCGAGTTATTTTCGGATCTGGGATCCGTTTGAATTAATGTATTTTTGATTTAAACTATTTGTGAGGAGGATCTATATAAACAGAAGATCACTCCTAAGAAACGTTGGGTTATGTTATGTTATGATACACATTTCTGTTAATACAATCTGCTTTTGCGTTATGTTACATTACTGTCATACGATTTGAGTTATTTTCCTGAGTAAATGGACCGTGAAGCATGAACAGTGTTTGCGTAGAATGATCTAAGTAGTTCTGGTTTTTCCTATCGGCGATTGCACCTTTTGGTTGGGCCTGCCAAACAAGTTCAAGTCGCTACTTTTCTCTGTATTAGATTTAGTTCATTTCAGTATTTTAGTATTTGCATGCATGTTAGCTTATTTGAGTTTGGGAATTAAAGTGTTCAAATTCTTGCTTAATTATTCTTCAACTATATCGTTTCTAGCATATTAATATCTTCTACATTGATGAGTATTGAACACATGGTTGATTCCTGTAGAGTTTAGAGCATGAACTAGATTTGCTTTGATTCCAGTTTTCAATCTGAACGTAACTTAGAGTTTGAATTTACTTTGTTTTGGTTAGGATAGTTAGATTACTCTACTTTGTTAGATAGTTAGGTTACTCTGCTTAGTTAGGATAGTTAGATTGCAATTTAATTAAAGGAAGATTCCGGTACCAGTAGGGTAAGTAGGATATTTCTTTATTTTTCTGTGGATAGATTTAGATTTATTTTTCGATGTTTATATTAAAATAATTTTAGGAAATAATCTTTCTGTTATGGATTAGATAGAAGTAGTGATGATTAGATGATTCAAAATAGTGGTAGATAGTCTTGTGAAATCACATTAGAGTAGAAATAGAAGCACCTGCACTTAAGCATAGAACTGTTTTCTGTTGATGAATTAAATAGGAGATGATGAGTTTCAAGGTAGTCATTAGGATTCAGTTTCTAAGAGTGAGTTTATGTTTTCTTCTAAGGATAGCCTTTAGATAGGAGTTAGAATCTTACCCGCACATATAGTGTAGCAGCTCTAAGTTTACTTACCCTGGTTTGACAATTCAGTGTTTCAGGTCATTTAAAATCTTTAATATAGCAGCCTGACAAGGACATAACGAGGATCATTGGATCAAAGCTAATGATCAATAGATCTCGTCATCAAGGACATGTGGGAGATCCACGTCAGTGAACCACGTCAGCAATGACGTTTGGGAGATCCGTGTCAGTGAACCTTGTTAGCAAGGATGTGTGGAATACCATGTCAGCAAAGACACATGGCATAATTAGATCATGACAACTATCTAGAATAAATTGACTCATGCCATGTCAACAAGTGACGTAAGAAAGTTACACAACTTCGGGAGAATTTCTTCAGGAGTTTTACCATGAACGAATGTCAAAATTCCTGAAGGAAGAAGGTCCAAAGTTTCTCTCATCAGTCGATCTGAGATACCCTTCAGATACTATCCTAACCATTATATCAAGGAGATGAACATGTGTCACATCGGGAGATCTACGTCGACGTCAACAAGAATTTGTGATAGACCACTTCAACAGTCTACATCAGCAAGGACACGTGGCACACTTAGAGAATGAAAAGTGTCAAGATGAATCAACATTTTTGGTACGTGAAAATCACAAATCAGAGTGACACATGGCAGCTACTTATCTCATGACACGTCAACAAGTGACGTAAGAAAATTAAGTCACTTCAGGAGTTTTTTCTTCGGGATATATACCACCATCACTTGTCCAAAGTCCTAAAGTCCTGAATGTCAGAGTCCCTAAGTGGACACAAGACATCTGATCTGAAATATCACTTTGAGAGCATTCATGATCGTCGATCTACTATAGTGGAAGGATATTGTAAGTGAAAAGTTAACCGAGAGCAAGTGATCTCCACCATGTTATGATTGACTTAGTAGGTGATCACTCTGGAGGCAAGAAGAGGTTCAGATCTGAAATCTCCAAAGTTCAAAGACCCAGAGTAAAAGGTGGTCATCCATCTTGATGTGTGATTAATTCCTAGCCGTCGGATCTAGCAATGAAATAATGAATGTAAGGATCAGATATTACCATTGATTTGTTTCCGTGAAATAAACCGTCTGATCTAAATTAGATGGTTTGAAATGTTGAAATCCCAAAGTTTTGAAGTACAAAGTTCTTTCAGCCATCCATCTTGTTAGAATATTGAATCGTGTCCGTTGATTTGATGAGTGCTCAAGAAATTCTTTGACCTAGCATTTGGCCACCGTCGATGGTCATATTCTATAAGAGATTTAAAAGGAAATTATAATATGTCACTATAGTTGGAAAGATCGTGGTTCTGTAATGCACAGTCATATGTGATGGTTTGAAGGAAGAACCTCCACGAATTTTGGTCTCTGTGAAAATAAACAGAGATTCAGGATCGAATTTAATGGATGAAATTGATCCATAAGTGATCATTCTACGAAAATCCATCACCGTGAAAATAATAATGTAGTTTATGGTTAAGTTAATTAAAGAGTGTGATGGTCCAAACGAAGGGACACAATGTTTCACACTCACACTATTTTGAAGAATATATAAAAATGAAAGAGTGGGAGAAGAAAGTGTCTATGTAGCTCAAATAAGAAGATCAAAATAGAAGCAGAGTTGAAGAAGACGAATTGTTGGTTCTAATGAACCTGTCAATTTCTTAATGAAGGTAAAAAAGAGAAGAAGACAGAGAAACATTTATGAAATCTAGTATTTGATAGAATACCTTTATTGGACTACAACAAATTCATTGAATATTAAATGATAGAATCCAGAGAGGAAGAGATGAATTTTGACTGCAGATAACCAAAAGAACATACAAGAAAAGGTTGTAGCAAACAAGTAGAATGTACAACTGTTAATTATTCTAAGAAGACTTGAAGAATTGATAGTATCTATGTGTGTTAATAAACAACTTGAACATAGTACAATAAAAGTGTTATGAGTGTTATAGCCTACATAAAGTGAGGAAGGGTGGAACAAGGGAAAGCAGGTCAAAATCGAAAGGTCAAATCTGATAGGACTTGTGTTAATGGATTCTTGACTCAAAGTCAATGAAGAGAAGAAGAGATTGAATTTCAATGTGAAATTAAGGGTGGTTGACTAGTGCAAGGGTAGGTTGGAGCCTGCAGGGGAGTTGGTGCTTCCTTGTCAGTTGTAGCTTACTAAATAGGGGGTTGTAGCCTCCTACCAGTTGGTGTTGGTGAACATAGGGAGTTGGTGCTTCCTTGTCAGTTATAGCTGACTAAACAAGGGGGTTGAAGCCTCCTACCAGTTGGTGTTGGTAAATAATGGTGTGGGTGCATCCTGATCAATTGGTGTTGATCAAAAAGGAGTAATACCTTCCTTATATGTAACTTGTAAGAAAATAAATTTTTGCAGTTAATATAAAAGAGTTGGTGGTTTTCCCTGTTGGGTTCCACGATAAATCTTGTATTCATAGGGGTTTGTTGTTCATCATATATTTCTTAATTGAATTATTAATATGTGTGCTTAATATTGAAGGAATTAAGAAGAAAAAGTAGGAAATATTGATTCACCCCCCCCCCCCTCCCTCTCTTAGTATTGCTGGATATTCCATCATTAAACATTACTATTCCTCAAATTCAATAGGGACGGGCATGTTACTTCCATGTATTGGATACTTTTCATTGTGGGGGCTGAGACCGCAAAGATTTAAATTGTTCCATGTGCATAAAATAAAAGACTCACATAGAGTCATATCCCACTCTATATTCTTGTTAAATTTATGTATGATGTTTGATCGTTTACCTTTGTTAGATCTCACCGTGTATTGAATAATTTTTCTCTGTTTAATTAATTCGTTACAGTACGAGTCTTCTCTTGTACACTCTTTTTGAAATAATACTTGTAGAATTTGTTAAAATTTGCTTTCTTGCCTGTGTCATAAAGGGACTCTATTTATAATGATTATCTCACAGTATTTTGGCCATCTATAAGATATTTAATCCCTCTTTCCAAAATACTATTCTCTAGTTATTATAACTCATTTATGTGGGTATCCATTTTACTTTGTTAAGTCTTTCACTTTATCAATTTAATTCCTATAGGTTATCAAGATTTATGTTCTTAAATGAAAGATTTAACTTATGTTTTTTCTTGTGGAATTGTGAATATTTTCACAAGTATATACACTGATGATGGGTCCCTTTTGTCTTGCGAGGGAACCCATCAGGTGAAAAACGAACCCACTTACCTCCTTGGTCTTCTATTGGTGGCTTCTTAAGTTGACAAGATGCCTCTTTCAACATCAAAACCCAAGTTAAGTAATTTAAATTCTTTACTTTGCTGGAAATTTTGTAATTTTGTAATTTAATGATTTACTAAATATCATTTATATGTTTGTTACAGTTTTGGGAGGCACCCCATACACTTGGGGATGCACTCCGCCTATCCGTAAAAGGTATTCGGGTTCCATCTTCTTCCACCAGTCCTTGCAAAAATTTGCGAACAATTTTATGTACTCCGTTTATATTTATGTTTACTTAGATATAGAGTTTTGTTTTAGAAACATGAAAGGCTATGGAACTCTTGGGTCCTATGGTGCCCCAACTGTAATGCTTGGGTAAATATCTATTGATTGTAATAGTTACTTTTGCAAGACAATATGAAGTCTATTGTATCAATAATATTTCTAGTTAATAGATGCAATAAAGAATGTACTTGGACTTTTATTCTTTCTACCTATTCTCACCACGATTGTAGCATAATAACAATACATTATGACTTTCTTATTTTCTGCAATAATTAATTATGTACAAATTCAAACAATAATAAAAATTAGGTCCTTATTGGCCAATAGGCATATACACATAGTTTTCTATATATATAGAACAATCACATTTCAGATAGACATTATTACCAACATCATTATACTCTAACAAGCCATAAAATATGACATGGATATACAATCTCTTTAAACAGATATTCCTAATAGATAACAACCATAGATATAACATCAGAAATGAAATTCATGGCTGAGATACATATCTGAATAATATGGTGTTGGAAAACAAAAGGAACAACTACGTTCCACCCAATCGTAGAACATAACAACCACAATTACTTGTCCTGATCATGCCCTAGCCTCACCATGAGTCTACAAGGGAGAATTGAATTATCCTCCTCAGTTACAACCACCATCAACATATCCTAATATGTATTGCCTCACACTACACATGCTCACAAAAATAAATAATTCTCAATTTTCCCAACATACTAAGCAATGTCCTTCCTCCCACATATGTTGTATATAATCTTGTGCCTAGGTCTTTCATTCTTTTCCCTCCTTCGGGATATTCATGGCTTTACAAATCCCTAATTTTTACAGGATGCTAGTGGTCAAATTCAACTTCTGCCACTTGTAAAATTCATCCCTGAGGTAACTCAAACATGTTCCCCACTCATGGAGTCATGGTCTACAATTTTAAACACGTTATTCCATTTGTCTTCCAACATTAAATTTTATTAAAAGTTTGTCTCCTACATGTGTCCAATAAAAGAGGACAATTGGGAAATTCAAATATTTTCCCAACAGTCATCAAATAATTAATTACATAATAAAAAATTCCAAATTTATATTTTCCATAAATGACAAATAATTTCCAAATCCAAATTGTCCAAAAACGGAAATTTATTTCAAAATTCAACATAGAATTAATTTTCTAAATTTTGAGGATGTTACATACTCTCCCTCTTAAGTAAAACATTGTCTTGAGTGTTCATTCCTATATGGGAATAGGTTTCAATAATATTTCATCATATCTTCCTCCAATTCCCAAGTGACTTGGCCTCCTCAAGACTAAAGTGCTTCCATTGCACTTTTACCTGGGCGATGGCTTTGTTCCATAATATTGTTTCTTTCCTGTCCTGAATGTGCAGAGTTTCCTCTTGGAACTCACCTTCTGATTCCACCTGCACCATGTTCCAATCAATCATGTGAGTAGAATCATAAATATACCCTTTTAGTAATGAAACATGAAAAACATTATGAACTTTTAAATTTGCAGGAAGTGTTAGTTGATACGCCATGGGTTTTATTCGAGTTAAAATATCGAAGGGTCTACAAAACCTTGGTGCCAACTTTGAAAAACTTCCTAGCTTTAGAGAATTCCTTCTTGCTTTGACTTTTAGGTATGTATGTTCTCCAATTTGAAATTTATGATGTCTTCTTTTTAAATCTTCATATATTTTATGTCGGTCATGTGACTCTTTTAAATTTTTTTGTACTCTTTTTACCATCCTCTCCATCTCATGGAGCATTTACGGTCCCACCATAATCCTATCAACTATATTATCCCAACTAATCAGGGTTGTGCATTTCCTTTTGTATAATTCTTCGAAGGGGATCATCTTAGTTTATATTTGATAACCATTATTGTAAGAAAATTAAAATAAGTTGAGGTAATCCTCCCACTTAGTTGGTTTCTTCCTTACATACATTCACAACATGTCTTCGATAATTGGGTTTGATCATTCTGCTTTCCTATCTGTTTGAGGATGGTAGCTTGTACTAAAATTCAAGTTAGTATCCAATCCTACAAACAATTCCTTCCAAAAAATTGACTTTAATTTGACATCTCTATCGGAAATCACCATCTTAGGAATTCCATGCAATCTAAATATTTCTTTCATAAAATTTTCAGCTATGTTAATCGCTTTATAAGTAGATTTCACAGGTACAAATGTGCAGATTTTCTTAGTTTATCAACCACTACCATAATCAAGTCATTTTGGCTTTGAGTATTAGGAAAACCTGTGATGAAGTCCGTTGAGATAATATCACATTTCTATTCTTATATAGGCAGAGGTTGAAACAAACCTGTTGGATGTTGATGTTCAACCTTTACCTGTTGAAAATCTAAGCATTTAGAGAAATATTATGATGTTTCATTCTTCAAGTTAGGCCAGTAAAACAATTTTCTTAAGGTTGTTATTGTTTTTTGGTATCCTGGGTGACCATAATACGACCCTTTTTGTAGTTCATCAATAATTGTTTTCTTTAAATCAATAGAATTAGGTACATACAGTCGGTTTTTGAACCTTAACAGTGCATTTTTATCTAAACTCATATTTGTTTCATTCAGCTTTTCTACATTTCCTTGTAATTATGTTGTTATTTTAATGTAATTTTTGTCATTACTTCTTGTAGATTTTATTCTATGTTTGATATTGTTTTCTTCTTTGTTGATACTTATTTCATAGAGTCCATTAGTCCTTTGACTTAGTGCATCTGCAACTTTTTTTTCCTTACCTTTTATGTTTCCTACCTCAAAATCAAATTCCCTTAAAAAAGCCATCCATCTCGCTTCCCTTGCATTGAGATATCGTTGACTGAACAAATACTTTACACCACTGTTGTCGGTTAATAACAAAAAATTTCTTCCCATTAAATAGTGTCGCCACATTTTTAATGCATGAATTACAACTACGAGTTCTAAATTGCATGTCACAAAATTTCGTTCATGTTCTTTCATTTTACACGATTCATAGCAGATGACGTGTCTGCGTTTTTTTAATACTCCTCTTAATCCCTCTTTGCTTGAATCCACACAAACTATAAAATATTTATCGGGATCCGCTACCTTTAGGATAGGTGTTGTAGTTAATAGTCTTTTTAGTTTATCAAATATGTCCTGATACTTTTGTGACCAAGTAAATTTTATTCTCTTTTTATTTAGTGTGGTAATTAGATATGGGATCTTGGAAAATCCTTCGATAAATATTCGGTAATAACCGGTAATTCCCATAAATGATATGATGTCTTCTACATGCTTGGGGATATGCCATTCCATAATGGATTTTATCTTTTCTAGATCAACAACAATACCATCTTTGTATATTACGTATCATAAGTATTGTATCTTCCTTTGGTAGAAGTCACACTTATAAAACATATCATACAACTTGTGTTCCCTTAAAGTCTGCAATTATGTTTTCAGTTGTTCTTCATGTTCTTCTTCTATTTTTGAGTAAATTAGAATATCATCGACAAAAACCAACACATATTTATCCAGATATTGGTTGAATATACAATTCATCAAGAACACAAAGGTTTCTTGTGCATTAGTAATCCTGAATGGGATTACGACAAACTCATAGTGTCCATAACGTGTTCTAAAATTTGTTTTATTTACATATTCATCCTTTATTCTGACTTGGTGATAACCATACCTTAAATCTAGTTTAGAAAATATCTTTTCTCCTCCAACTTGGTCAAAGAGGTCATTAATTCTGGGTAAGGGATACTTATTCTTAATCATCATTTTATTCATTTGTCGATTGTCAATACACAATCTCAAAGTCCCATCTTTCTTCTTAACGAATAAAACTGGTGCTCCCCAAGGCGAAACACTTGGTCTAATATATTCCTTATCTAGTAGTTCTTGTAACTGAATTTTTAGTTATGTTAATTCGGGTAGGCTCATTCTATAAGGTGTCATAGATATCGGAGAAGATCTAGGTAGTATATCGATAGATAAATCTATCTCTCTCCTTGGATGTAGTTCTGGTATTTTATCTACAAATACATCTCTAAACCCACGTATGACTATAAAGTATTCTAAAATCAGTTTACGTTCTTCTTTTAGGAGGTTAGTTACTTGTACAACATAAATTTGGAAACCTTTGTTCATGCATTTCTTAAATTGCATCGTCGATATTTTCCTAACACAAACTAGTTTTTTGATTCCTTGTACCGTTCTAATGGTGTTATTTTCATCTATGTACAGAAACAAATTTTCGTAATATCTTAATATTGCTTTATGTTTCTCTAACTAGTCCATTCCAATGATTAAATCGTTAGATCCCAAAGGCAAGATGTTTATATTTAACTTTTTACTTTGACCATCTATGATTAGTTCACAATCGGAAATAAAATCCGTTACTTTTGTTTTAGTCCTTGTTGCTAACTGCACTAACCTAGGCCTAGCATGCTTTACTTTCTTTAGCTTGTTTATTTCAAATAAAGCGGGACTAATATAACTCAGACTAACTCTTGGGTCAATTAGTATAGAGACATCATGGGAATAAATTTTACCTTCAACTTCCACAATAGTGGATTGATGACGTTCTTGTCTCCCATCCAGTGTTTCATTGATTGTATGCATGCTTCTACCAATATCTCCAACCATCGAAGCCTCTTGAAGGTTATGGACTGA
This sequence comes from Picea engelmannii, assembly GCA_009831015.1. Taxonomy (NCBI): domain Eukaryota; kingdom Viridiplantae; phylum Streptophyta; class Pinopsida; order Pinales; family Pinaceae; genus Picea; species Picea engelmannii. The sequence goes on along the minus strand of ML776915.1, from coordinate 183,289 downwards.
AGTTATTGATGTGGGATTTAAGCATGGAAAAATTCTTCTGATGTGAGTTCTCCACATTCCCAACACTTCAATAGTTCTTTGGGACTTTCCCAAACCTTCCTGGCTCTCAAGTTAACTGGTCTATCTCCCCCTTGGGCATTCTTTGTATTTGAATGGTAATCTTTCCTTTGGAATAATTTTTCAATATTAAAGAAAGGAGTGGGATGGAAGCCTTTCTTACGCTGATTCAATATTTCATGTTTCTTGTTTTTCCATGCCTTGGGAATTTCAGATCTCTATTTTTACTAATCATATCACATTTGAGCCTTTCTAAACACTTCATTTAAATACTTGGGATTGTCAAATTAAATTATGTCATTGTACGACTATGGTAGACAACTCAAGAACCTTTGTATATTTACCTTGTCTTCTTTGATGTATGGTACAAACCTCAATAGATATATAAATTTATTTATCAGATCGTCCATGACCATTTTTCCTAGTCCCAGTTCCTAAATTTCCTTAGTTTTTCTTTTGTAATAACTTTTTGATAAGTACTACTTCTTGAAACAATTTTTAAAATCTGACCATTGAATTCATTTCTCTTTCAATCCCTTGTCTAATTCCAGGTCTTTCCACAATATACTGGCTTTTTCTTTTAAGTTGTAAATGGCCATTCTGACTTTCATATTACTATAGTAGTTATAAATATAGAAGTATTCATTTATATCTAGTAACCATGCTTCATCCTCCTCCTTAGGCTTTGATTCTCCATCAAAGGTGGAAGGTTTTATTTTCTTGAATTCACCTTCCAGGTGGTCCACTTGTTTTATTTTCCTACCTGTAGATGTTTTGTTTTCTGTCATGTGTGTGTCTTCAAAAGAACTATCCTCTTTTTCAGTTTCGTGACCGAAGTTCTTATAGGACTTTTTTCTGACCTCTTCCTCTTTTTCATTGTACTTTTGACTCTTCTTTGTTACGATATTGTGTAGCAACATTTCATTTATCTCTTGCTGGTCTTCTTGTGCCTTCTTCAGTTTCTCGTTATCTTCTTTAAACACTTGTAATTCCATGATAAAGTTTTCCATTGTTTCCAAAACCTGGGTGGCTGCACTTCCTTCATTGTTATTCTCTGGATCTCTAGGAGGCTCTTTATCTAGATTCCCTTTAGGTTTGTTTCCATATTCATTATGTGTTGATATTTTTACAATAGACAAATTGTTTTTTTGTTTGTAATAGTAAATGTGTTTGTTAGATTTTCTTCAAGGAAACAAAAAAAGTTGAAGTCTAGTGGTACCCTAAGGTCCAAGCGCTATAACCTACAATTCTGATACAATATGTAATGTACCCCAAATTTCACAAATATTTTTTTTTAAAAGGGAACACTTGTTGAGTAAGGTTGGTTATCATTGATGTCAACCCTTGAAGAAATCTCCATAGCACAAAGGTTTGGGTAATGGACCCAATATTGTTTGATGTAAATATGACTCATTATTGTTTTGTCATGGTTTATAAGAAGTAAATATGGATGAGCTCCAAAGTGGTCCCCTTATGGTGAAAGCCCTCACGGGAAGACACTTTGTGGAGTAAGAGAACCCATGATTAATTGTGGAATAATGAGATGAAGGAAAGTGAACTTGTCAGGGAAAATATCCTAGATGGATAGTGCTTGTCATGTCATTTTTGGTGGTATGTGGAATGTCACATAATTCCTCACGATTAGAGCGTTATGGCCATGAGAAGTTGGAGACCCTAGGTTTGGGTAATGGACCCAAGTTTGATTGATGGGTAACGGTGTGAGTTATGATATATTTTCGGATAATACTATTCTATATGGATAGTACATGTCATAACATTTCTGGTGGTATGTAGAATGTCACATAACTCCCCAAGGTTTGAGATTTATGGCCTTACGAAGTTGGAGGACCCTCATATGTCATCTAGAAGCCCCAAAAGGTCAAAGTAGTCAAAGTGGTTTAAGAGATTTTAAAACGTAAATAATAAAGTGAAGTGATGAGTGTATTATAATTCAAAGTGAATACAAAATAAATTATTTCAATAATAAATTTAATGGAGAAATTAGAAGTGGACCCAAACCTAAAATAAGGAAAGTGGGCCAAGTGACCTAGAAGATGTTTCTAAGGAAGCTACTTGGAGAGTATAAATAAGAGGAAAGGCTCTCTCATTTGAAACACACTTGAGCATATTGAATATCTATAGGTATCTGAGGTAAAAAAAGGATATCTAAGTCGAAATTCTAAGGAAAGTGAAGAAAAGAAGGCCGAAATACAAGGAAGGATAAATTCTTTTGATGGTTCTTTCTAAGGTATGTTATTTACAGGTCATATCACCATTTTCACTATAATTTTTTTATTTATAATGATTCAGATCCTGAAATTGCTATGAAAGTTAGAAAACATATCCAAGTATCTGTGGTAAAAAATTCAGCTTGTGGGTCATTGTATTTTGGGAGTTACAATCCGTGGAAAATAGGGTTTGTGGCCAGTCCTGAAACTAGTCAAAATCAGGTGTACACACACGAGTTAGAATAATGACATGTCGCATACCTGTGATAGATTGATATCTGTGGAGGATTATTTCCTCATATAAGTTGGTGCTGAGGATGTAAGCCGAGTCTTGCATATAGAGCTGGTGCTCTTGTAGAGTTGTACTCTATTCAATTGTTGTTGATAAACCCCAAGGATTGTAGTCCATAATAAAAAGAAAATGGTACATACATCTTGTGTTTTGTGTGTTCCTTGTAGTGATGAATTATTGATGATATATGATACTGATGTATCTTCACATTTAACTGGTTATAAATGACAACAATGAGTAATGAGTAAATGTTGAATATTAACTAATGAGTTTTGTGTAAGAGGAAAGTTTTTGAAAAAGATCCCCACACTCATTCATCCCCCCTCTAAGTGTAGTAGGTGTTTCCAACTCTCTGACGCACCACTGATCAATGAATCTCATTACTTCACCGATTCCTTCATCGTCGTACATGTTCTTGACCACCACATATCCTTTTTGACCTTTCAAACTTTCATGAATGGCCCAAATTTTCTCATATTTTCACCTACGTGTGACAAATCCTCTTTACATCCAGTGTCATCTCTACATGACACATGGCACCATCGCCACTTGATATGTGGCATCTATATTTCCCACCAAATCTCAACTATATGTGCCAAATCACTATTCCATGAAACACCTTCTATGCTAGACACATGGAACTGTCAATGTAATCCTCTTGATCCCTTAATTAAAATGGACTTTTAAGGCCCTTCTCACCCAAAAGGGTCCACGCTCGGCCCATGGGATAATCAACTATCACCATGTGTCATCCTAAGGTATATGTAAGCTACCATATTGGCATTACCCCTCATCATGATGTCATTGTAATCCTTTATTTCCCTTCGGGAAGGATCATAGATCCAACAACTAAGGTCTCTTTTCAGACTCTACCTAATCTACAATCAAAGTCACCCCTCAGAGTATTACCATTAGAGTGCCTACACGTTGGTGTCCTAGGTTAATCCAAGTACCAAATTTTGATGAAGGAATTACTCCAGATTTGATGGTTTAGATCCTTTTCTATAGACGCTCTGATAGATCCAACGACTTGGGTTGATTCTTATAGATCTACCCTTGGAGTCCCTCATCGACCCCACACGCAATCATTTTGACAACCTAGTTTCCAATCAACGGTGGAAATCTCTCCACCCAAAGATCCTATGATTGATATTTAAATATCCCTTTCGAAGGTCTGAGCTTGACAGGGACTCACTCCCAATTCCTTCAACAATTTACATGTTTCCATAGATTACCCTCATGTACGTAGACATTCCCTAGCATCATGATGTTAACAAGACATCACCTTCCCTTTTAAACTCAATTAGATGAGACCCTACAAACACCTAGTAAAATTAATTCCAGTAGAATAATATCAATTCCATTGACTGGGTATACACAGTTACAGATAATCACATACATCAATCTTTTATCTCCATTTAATTACACAAAGTGAAGATATACTTATCTGATTAAAAGTTACATCCAACCAACTAACTATGGGTGTTTTCTTTTCCACCCAACTATAGGCTCAACCTCATTCACTCTTAGCACTTTGGCCACCCCCATGCAGGGCCATGATACCACTAGGGAATATCTCTTAGGTTCTCAGTAATATTTGAGGGTCACTCTCCTTCACTTTACTCTTGGTATATATTTTCCTTACACCCACCTATCTTAGGCCTCTTAGAGGTTTATCATATTCCTTCCCGACATCAAGCTAGCAACCTTATTAGCTCAGATCTGGTTTTTTGGGTTCTCATAACCAAGTATCAGAGCTCAAGCTCCTTCTGTTACTGTCTTTTTACACAATCCATCCCCTCTTCCCCTAACTCTTGTCTCCTCCCCATACCTCCTCTCTATGAAATCGTGTGCTTCTCTTGCACGCATATCATGGGAAAGTTCTCTACCCATCCTTTTATTTCCTCTATCAGAAGGAAACCTGCGGGTCAAATCAAGGGAACCTATGGTGATATTTCCTACTGTTCTCTAGATGACAACTTTCTATCCCTTATGGCATTACTCCATACTTATATTCATTGGGGTGGTTGGTTGTTTAACTACCAATCCTCCCTCATTAACTAATTTTCCTTGAAATCTAGGCTAAGGGAAATAATATGAATAAGGCTTAGGGTCCTTTAGTTTAATAGAGCCTCCTCTCTTTCCTCTAGTGATATCATGGTGACACAGACCTCCCTTCCCTCCTCGGGGTTGCTCGACCTCCTAGTCAAGGATATTCAAAACACTACATCGAATCAACTCTTTGGGCCTCTAATAGAAATTATAATAAATCCACACAGGTCCCTTTGATGTCATCCATAGGTTCAACTTAACTGCACGACCATTTTCTGGTGCGTCTGGCAACAAAAAAATAGGAATACTAGATTTTGTGCTAGACTCCTTCTTCAATATGACATAGGATATGACCATGGTCCAACTCCCTTCACGAGTTCAAGATTCGACAATTTTGGAAGCAACTGGCTCCCTTTTACCTGAACCCAAAACCGGTGAACTTACTAGACAATATATAGGACTCATGATCCTCCAACAACCAATGGTTGTGATGCTCTTCGCGACTTCGGGCTTTGACTCTTTTGAATGTAGTTGGAGTCTTTTTCCCCAAACTCCAAATCGATGAAATATACTGGACCATATCTATGGCCCGCGATCCCCTCAGAACAAACGACTGATATTTTATTCGGAGCTTTGGTGTTCGGGAGTTTCGAACATTCCAAAGCCTTTTTTTCTCGAAGTACTTTCCATGTGAAGCTATGCATCGAGCACCACATGTCCTTTCCTAATGATCAGTTCCGATGGACTTCATCACTTCGACTTTCGAGGATTTTTGTTCCTTCACCCTTCATTTTCTCTAAAGTTCTCTATCACCAAAGTGACAAATATGGCACCACGTGTCCACACAATCAATGACTAGGATTTAGCTTCTTACATTTTTGGAGCTTCAGAAGACTTATGATCAATGTGTCCACCTTCTCCGTGCTCTTTTCTATGGAGTCCATGATTTGGTGACGTGTGTCCTTCCTAGATGAAGGCCTTGATAGATTTCTCTACTTCACGCTTCAAGAGTTTTTCACACTACACACAAAATATTCACTAAAGTGTTTCTCCTCCAAAGTATGTGGATCTGCACCACATACCCTTGCTGCAACTAACAACTAGTATTACTTTGTGACTTGTGCACTTAGGTGATCCCCGCTCTTCAAACACTTCAAAACCTCTGAACCATGAAGTGATAAAGGACTCTAGGGATAACCTTCGTGCAACTCTCCCAAATCTGATGGTCTTGAATGATCTTGCTTCCTCCTAAATGGGTCTTTCTTGTTAATTTTCAAAATCTCAAAGGGTTTCTCCCTATTGGAGGATTCTTCCCCCGCTATCTCTTCTAATATTGTTCCTCCCTCAAAATTTTACTCCTTAGAGATTTTTCTTTGACACTTGGTTGAAATTGACCTTGTGCACACCTTGTAATAGGTCTTCCTCCACGACTTAGCTTCCTTTTGGGAGACTGTGCACACCTTGCAACAATTCTTACACTCTTATGAAAATACTCTTAAGTTACTCATCTTGAGCTTCTGAGTCAAAAGACTTTGTCAATGCACTCCTTGCGAACAATATGCACCCCATGAATACAAAGCTCCAAGTTATCTCTACTGAGCTTCTATGTTGAGCTAGACTCTGTCATTGCACTCCTTGTGGACAATATTGACTCCTTGCATAAGCTCATAGAAGAGAAAAAATTGAAACTTATCTAATATCTCACTGATTCATAAATTCACCAGTGTATTTCATGCATACATGAGAACAAGTAAGAAAAAAGAACATAATTTAAATAGAAAGCCTACCATTCATTTAGATAGACATAGTAACAACAATACCAGACACTTTGGATCAATCTTCTCTGTTATATTCATTCAAATGATATATACATGGATACAACTCTGATAAGCTTCAACAACAATAGCATTCAATAGTCTTCAACTAAATCGCAACAACAATAACCTTTAGCATCCTCTTTTGGGAAAAAATACATACATTTATACAAGAGGGCTCATAGAGTTTTCCCTCCGACTACCTTAGAGCTATCCTATCGAAATAAAATATTTCAAATATAAAGATTTATTACAATAAATGTGTGAGGCAGACAGATAAGAGAAAATATATCGAATCTTTACTGCAATCTACCACATTAAAGGACATAATATCTCCATCGATCTCATGTGATCGTTCAGCCTCTAAACATTTAAGATGTTCTTTAACTACAATATTTTCAAAAAGATTTACATGATATGCCAACTTTAAAATTCAAAATTATTTCAAAAGGTATGCTAGGGAGCTGATATGTCTTCCATGTGTTCTTTTATGATGATGCTCCTGCATCATACTCCTCTGGACAAAAATTCATGGAATTATGTCCATGAGATCCTACACTGACTTTCCATGCTTCTAAATATTTTATTCGTTTACCCAACTAGAATCTTCTATTGGGTGTCCTTTCCACTTTACCAAATACTTAGAATAAGTATTTCTCCTGGTATTCTTACCAATCCTATGACCTATGATCTTCTCCATCTGTGGATTTTCTACTACAGACATTTGATTCTCCCACTAGATCTCTTTTTGATCTTATAATCCTTTTCTTTCATATTCCTTGTAAGGATACATGTATAAAATGTTGAATATGGGAGATATACCCACATCCTATGCCATCTCTATCTCATAAGCATTGACACCAAATTTCCTTAGGATCTTGCATGGTCCTATCTTCTTTATCTTTAGTTTGTTATATGTTCCCCTTGGGAACCTTTACTTCCTGAGATGTGCTAGAACATGATCTCCCACTTCAAATTGAAGTTCTCTTCTATGATTATCAACTCTATGTTTATATTCCTTACTATTGTTCTGCAATTTCTCTTTGATATAACTATGAAGCTTCTTCATTTTTGCAGCGATGTCTTCTGCTCCAGTGCTTTTGAATTCATTTTGCTCCAGATATATCAACTTTGATACTCCTCTTGGCTTCATCCAATATACTATCTGGAATGAGATCTTTCCTGTACTTCTATCTGGTGAGTCATTGTCTGCAAACTACGCTTGTGACAGAATTTCATCCCACTGACTATGATGTTTAGTGACCAAAATGCTCAAAAAATTTCCTAAACTCTGATTTACCACCTAAGTCTGTCCATCTGTTTGAGGGTGATATGCTGAACTAAAAGACAATTTTGTCCCCAGTTTCTTCCACAATGTCCTCCATAAATCACCAACAAATTTAGTGTCTCTATTTGAGAAAATACTCTTGGGAAACCCATGAAGTCTCACAACTTCCTTGAAAAATAAATTTGCAATGTGGGTTGCATCATTAGTTTTCTAGCATGGGAAAATGTGTGCCATCTTTGAGAATATATCCACTACAAAAAATATGGAATCACTTCCCCTTTGTGTTTTTGTCAATCCCAACACAAAATCCATGCTTATTGCATCTCAATGCCTATCTAGAATAGGCAATGGTTGATACAATCCAATGTTTTGTTTCTTTCCTTTTTCATACTGGAAAATCTTACATTTTTTTACAAACGTCTTCACCTCTTCCCTGATACCTGGCCAATAGTATGAATTTTTCAACTGTGAAAATGTCTTTTCATGGCCAAAATATCCTGCTAGACCTCCACTATGCTTTTCCTTCAGCAGATTTTCTCTCGTTGAGCACTTTGGTATGTATAACTGGCAACCTTTAAACAACAATCCATCTTGAATCAAATACTTTGTGCACTGGATTATTTCTCTGAGCACAGGGTTTTCACATGCTTCATATGCCTCTTTAAACTCTGGGTCATCACAATACATCTCCTTAATGTGTTCAAACCCTAAGGTTTTCACTTGAAATTCTTCCAGAATTAGACGTCTCCTTCTCAATGCATCAACAACTTTGTTATCATTACCAGAAATATGTTTAATGACAAAATTAATTTTTTTCATCAACTCTATCCACTTAGCATGTATTTGATTTAACTTCTTTTGTCTGTTTATGAATTGTGAATCCTAATTATCGCTATACAAAAAAAAATCTTTTGGAACAAGGTAGTGCCTCCATTTCTTCAAGGCTTGAATTATAGCATAAAATTATTTATCATATGTGAAGTAATTTCTCTTAGTGTCATTCATATTCTCACTAAAATATGCAATGGGCCTATTATCTTAGCTCAAGATTGCTCCAATTGCAACTGCACTAGCATCACATCTTACTTGAAATGTATTCCCAAAATATGGCAAGACTAGAATCAGTTGTTCTGCTATCTTCTCCGTTAATATCCTAAAAAAATTGTTAGCTTCTTCTGTCCACTTAAAATACTTGAGCTCTTCTTCACCGTATCCAATATTGGTGTACAAATTTCACTAAAATTTATAATGAACTTCCTATAGAAACTTTCTAATCCATGGAAGCTTCTCACCTCGAATATGATTCTTGGCGATGGCCATTCTTTGATTTCTCTCACCTTCACTGGATCCATATTCAACTCTTTTGAAGAGATCAAAAAACCCAAGTAAATGAGTTATGTATTCATAGGAGAGGACTTCTTCATATTTATCAATAGCTTCTCCTGATCCAATTTCCTCATCACTAATGTCAGATGACTCAAATGCTCTTCTTGAGTTTTACTAAAGACCAATATATCATCGAGATATACAATAAAAAACTTACCAATGAAATCTTTCAATACCTCATTCATCAATCTCATAAACATACTTGGGGATTTTTTTAATCCAAATGGCATAACAAGCCACTCATACAACCCTTACTTTGTTTTAAAGGTTTTTTTCCTCTCATCACCTTCTCTCATTCTTATCTGGTGATATCCACTCTTCAGATCTATCTTTGAAAAATAATTTTCTCCACTCAAACAATCCATTAAGTCATCCATCCTTGGAAAAGGAAATCTATTGTAACATACCCACTACCTAGATCAAACTTTTTCTTTTAGTTCTCAACAATGAGAACTCCCCGAAGCTTGCATCAACGACATGCCAACCCTGAGAAATGGGTCTTTCATTTTCCTATATGGCTCTCTACATATAACCGTGGTCTTTTCCTGATGACAACTTCAAGTTTTCGGGGTTTTGTCCTTTCTAATGTTGAGGGTTCCTATGCCCTCGATTCTCCGATCTTTGATGAGCTCTCTTCCAGCCTTAGCCCCTCTTGGCTATGCCTTGGTCCATACGACTATGCTCACGAGACCACAGCCTTATATTGTTTCTTTTCGTCGGGGTTTTGGGCCTTCTAATGCCAAAATGTGTATGCCCTTTTGATGCGCGATCCTCCGATTTCTGATGCACTCCAACTTCCACTAGTCCCCTTGGGCTAGTCCTTTGAGTCCATATGACTTCCCTTTGCAGCCATACCTTCTCATCGGGATTTTGACGCTTGCGATGTCCCAACAATTTGGTTTTCCGATCTCCTATTCCTGATACACTCCTTTGCTGCCTTGGCCTCTCGGGCTAAGTCTTTAGTCCACGTGACCTTTATCTCACAAGACCACAGCCTTGTCCCCCATCGGGGTTTTGGACTTTCCAATGTTGAAATGCAAATGTCCCTAGGACTCGCGATTCCTTGAATCCCGACGCGTCCTTTACGCACTAGCTCTCCTGGCCAGGCTCCTAGCTCACATGACCATGATTCCCGTGACTGCAGTCTTATCCATTGTCGGGGCTACGGGGTTTTCAATGCCAAAATGTATGGGCTCATGGGATTCCCGATCCTTCGAATCCCGTCTTCCTGCTATGCTAACAGCTTGCCCCCACAATGGCGCTTCCTACTTCTCTAATAAATTGATGGTTGGCTTCCACTCATCAGGGTTTCGAGTGTCGCATTTCCAAAATGCATAAATAATTTTTCATCAGGATTCTCGATATCCCGATGACACAAACGCCGATCAAAAACTTCCTGTCGGGACCTTCCCCATCGGCGCCGATTGCTTCCATGCGTCCTCTTCCGATGGACAGTCCTGATTCTTCCGGGATTTTGATACTTGTGATGTCCCAATTCTCACGGCCTCGGGAACTCCGATTTTCAGATGCCGAATATCCCAACCCCCGATAGTAACCTCGATCTCTGCCACGTGCATCCTCAACGGGTGATTCAGATCTTCCCGACGTTTCGAGACTTGAAGTGTCTTGATTTTCTTGTCCTTGAGAATCCTGATATGTCGATGGCTAGACTCCTGATGGTAACCCTCGGACAGCTCCAGACTGATCCGACGGCTGATGGGTAATTGGACCAAGATCTAACAGTCTAGATTCGTCCTTCCTGCGTGCACTATAGAGACTAAACTCTAAGAATCTTAACTCGATCCAACGGCCGACGGGATTCCTGAATGAGATCCAACAGCTTAGATTGTCCCACCTTGGGAATTCTTCCACTACCTCTCAGGTGTGGAAGGATCGACGGTCCAAATGTTCTCGTGGACCTTGGGGGACCTATGATCTCGATTTCCTCGCTATTCATGAAGATAGAGGAAAAAGGGCAAGAGGAGTAATGCTCTTACTACTTTCGTCAATCTGATGGTCGTGAATGACCATGGGTCTTCCGATAAGATCTCATCCATCGATTCATTACTTATCCCTACGCTGCTACTTTGAAATCTTAAGAGGGTCGTTCCTCCTCATACAAGGTTATTAAGACTTGCGCATTCAAGTCCTTTTTCTGGGTTCTTGGTGAATCTTTCTAAGGAGGGAAAGTCTCTGTGACGAGATCTATTCCGGGGCATCCCTGGAGACGGGTAAGGGAAAACAGCTTCCCGAGAATGGGCTGGAAGCCTAACTTAGTTCAACCTAGGCATAATTAGATTCCTTTATCAACGTACGTCATGCATGGTTTCCTCTGTTATGTGCATATATCTATTCATTCTTATCAAACACTGCACAGACATTCTTACACAGACATCATTCACAATTTCACAGTTCTATGAGCATATACATATATATATCATTCTATGAATTTCAAGATGCAATATGTAAAACACTTATCAGAAATAACACCAGAAATGGGTGCGACTACTGAGAGGGGTGCTCGTTTCCACCCAACCGTAGGCATAGTGACTCCCAACGGATTTACCACTAGAGACCCCCAAGCTGATACCACGACGTCGTGAGACTGTGTCTCTTTGTCTACCAATGACAAGGAGCGAAAGTTGCCATCCTTCCTCTCTGCTATCACTCACTCCGTGTAATGCCAGAGTTCCCCTCGCATCTGCCCCCACAATCTCTTCTACCAGACGCCTTATCCTCTCGCGAGGTTGCATGTGGCACGATTACTCTCGCGCCGATCAGGCCTGACAGCTCTACGGATGGGAGGTTCACCATCCGATCCCTCATCAAGACGCCCGCCTACCAGCCTACGAGACATTAAATTTGGGGGCCAGCGAGCCGTTTTTGGTTCTCCGGGCTAGGGGAGTCCAAATACGATATTAATTCTCGGTGGAAGTTAACGCCACCTTTTCAGGTGCCTTCCACCGCCATCGTGGTCTCTTTTCTGCACATACCCTCTCAGCAGTCTTGCAATAAGTTCAAAATGTCATTCACATTTATTGACCTTTTCCTCAAGGTCCCGTTTTCATCACATATCCATTTTTATGAGTTTGCCATAGTTCTTGGCCAGTCCAGTTATATTTACAAGCTGGGGGAAATAGGGTGTTACAATTCCCTCCCCCTTAAAAGGAACATCGTCCTCGATGTTCTTATCTACTAACGTGAATTGCATGTACAGAAGTAAACAAAATCAGATATTCCTGTCTCATGTCATCCTCCATTTCCCATGTAGCCTCATCTGGGCCAAAATGTTTCCACTTTACCTTGACCTGTGCAATGGTTATGTTCCGGAGCGGGGTTTCCTTTCTGTCCAATATGCATTGGGGTTCTGGTAGAAATTCTCCCTCCGGTTCCACCTGGATCACAGACCAGTCAATTATATGATTAGCATCCTGTACGTATTTCTTCAATAATGAAACATGGAAAACATTATGTGCTTTTACTGTGGGAGGAAGTGCCAGCCGATAGGCTATAGGTCCCACTCTATCTAGAACCTCAAAGGGTCCACAATACTAGGGTACCAATTTGGCACAAGCTCCCATTTTCAGGGAACTCCTTCTGGGCTTAATTATGAGATATACATGGTCTCCTATTTTGAACTCTCTTGGAGTTCTCTTTTGATCAGCATAACTTTTCTGTCAGTTCTAAGCGATCTTCAGATTTTGTTTTATCTGAGCTACTTGTTGTTCCATTTCTTTCAGCATGTCGGGTCCAAAATAAATCCTGTTTACAGGATTACTCTAGCTAACTGAAGTATTCCACGGCCTACCATAGAGGACCTCGAAGGGACTCATCTTTAAGGATGCTTGGTAGCCTTTGTTGTAGGCAAATTCTACCAATGGCAGGTAGTCTTCCCATTTCCTAGGTTGATGCATCACATGCATCCTTAACATATCCTATAATATTTGATTCACTCTTTCTGTCTGTCCGTCGGTTTGAGGGTGATAGGCGGTGCTAAACAACAATTTAGTTTCTAATCCCACCATCAGTGATTTCCAGAAATTGGAAGTAAATTTGGTGTCTTTGTCAGATATTATCTCCCTCGGCATGTCGTGCAGTCAGAACACCTCTTTCATGAATACATGGGCGATATCTATCACCTTGCAGGTCAATTTGACGGGGATGAAATGAGCAGACTTGCTCAGTTTATCCACCACTACCATAATGGCGTCATTCTGTTTGGTTGAGGCTGGCAATCCAGTGATAAAATCCATGGAGATGGTCTCCCATTTCCATTCTGGGATGGGTAAAGGGTGTAGTAGTCCTGCTAGGTGTCGATGTTCTGCTTTAACCTGTTGAGACTCTATGCATTGGGCCAAATAATTGGCTATGTATTTCTTCATTCCAGGCCAATAAAATTGTTTCTGGGTGGCAGTGATCATTTTTTGGTAGCCTGGGTGACCAGTGTAGGGTCTTTTATGTAGTTCATCTATGATGAACCTCTTCAAGTCCTCACGATTTGGAATGTACATTCTATCTCTGTGGGTGAGAAGTCCTCCTTCGGTCATCTGATAGCCTTCATATTTTTCTCCAGCGGGTTCTTACTGTAGGTACAGGGGCACATTTCGGACGAAGGGATCTGTTTCTTGTGCCTTTTTGAATCTGTTCTTGACATCTGTCTCGCAGGTACTCACTGCTGCTAGGTGAATCATTTTCATGCTTCTGCTTAGGGCATCAGCCACCCTATTTTCCTTCCCTTTAAGGTGTTTGATTTCAAAATCAAATTTGATAAGGAGGGCTATCCATCTAGATTGTTTATCATTGAGCTTGGGTTGATCAAACAAATACCGTAATCCACAGTGATATGTCATAAGCACAAACTTCCTTCCCAGGAGGTAATGCCTCCACATTTTTAAGGCGTGTACTATGGTAGCCAGTTCTAGATCATGAGTCACATAATTGACCTCATGTTCATTCAATTTTTGGGATTCATAACAGATCACCTTTCCTTCCTACATAAGGACTCCCCCGAGCCCTTCCTTACAGGCATCCGTGCACACAAGGAAGTTAGCTTTTGGGTCAGCGATTTTCAACATGGGTGCGTGGGTTAGTAAATGTTTCAAGGTTTGAAATATTTCTTCACATTGTTGTGTCCATAGGAATTTTGTCCCCTTCCTTTGGAGGGCAGTGATTGGACAACCAATCTTGGAGAAATCTTTTATAAATCTCCTACAATATCCTGCCAATCCCATAAAGGATATGATGTCTGAGAAATCCTTTGGGGTAGGCCATTCCATGATAGACCTGATCTTGTCAGGATCTACTGCTACCCCTTCCTCGGACAGAACATGTCCCAAGTAGTGTATTTGATTCTAAAAGAAGTCACATTTGCTGAATTTGGCATAGAGTTGATTCTCTCTTAGTACTTGTAGCACAAGTCTAAGATGCTCTTGATGTTCTTCTCTATTTTTAGAGTAGATTAATATATCATCAATAAAAACCAGTACAAATTTGTCTAAAAATTTACTGAGTATATTGTTCATTAAGGACATGAAAGTGGCAGGGGCATTAGTTAACCCAAATGGCACTACCACAAACTCATAGTGTCCATACTGTGTCCGGAAAGTGGTTTTATGGATGTCTTCACCCTTAATTCGGACTTGATGGTATCCCGACCTCAAGTCAATATTTGAGAAAATAGATGCACCTCCCAACTGATCGAATAGATCATCGATCCTGGGCAATGGGTACTTGTTCTTTATGGTTACTTTATTAAGTTGTCTATAGTCTATACACAGTCTAAGGGTGCCATCCTTCTTTTTCACAAACAGGACTGGTGCTCCCCATGGGAACACGCTACGTCGAATATAACCCTTATCCATCATTTCTTTCAATTGTAATTTGAGTTCAACTAACTCAGGTGTGCTCATCCGGTAGGGTGTTCTAGACACCGACACCGCTCCTGGTGCAAGTTCTATCGAGAAGTCAATGTCTCTTCTCGGAGGTAGACCCGGTACCTCTTCCGAAAATACATCTCTGTACTCTCTCAGGATAGGGTGATCATCGGGGCTTGGTTTAGTGCCTTCGATTGTTTTCAGTACCTGTATTTCATATAGGGGACATCCTTTTCAGCAATACTTTCTCATTTGCAGGGCTGATATTTGCCTCACCGAGACTGATTTTTGGATCCCTTGGAGGGTTATCCTTTGTCCTTCTTTGCTCACACATTCTAAGGTTTTATGGTAACAGTCCAATTTGGCTTTATGGGAAGCTATCCAATCCGTACTGATCAATATATCGTACGATCCCAGGGGTAATACATTAAGGGTTTCTTGTGTGGGGAATTCACCCATCATAAATTGACAAGATGGTATGACCTCTACTACCTTTATTTTGGTGCCAGTGGCTAAATGTACCAACCATGGTTTGGTTTGCTCCTGTGGCTGTAGTTTACACTTATTAACAGCTCTAGGGGATATATAACTCAAATTTGAACGAGGGTCAATCAAAACAGACACCAGATGGTTGAAAATCATACCTTCTATTTCCACCACTGAATCTTGGTGGTCAGCTTGGTTATTATCCAAGGCTGCATAAATCTGCAGCACACTTATTGCCATATCGTTGACTGTGGTGGCTTCCTGCATGTTATAAAATTTTTGACTGTTCTGTTGTTGGTGTGGACAGTCTCTCCGGAGTTGCTCTCCTCTGCAATCCCAGCATTTCAGAGGTTCTTTCTTTGGGTTGTTAGTCTTCACTGATATAGGTCCAGAAGTTTTATTTCCGTCCCCCAAGGGAAAGTTCTTATGGAGTACACTCCGAGTTGGGAAATTCATTCTGGGGTTCTTTTTGTAGTTTTTAAATACCGAGGATTTGCTCCCCTTTTTCTGAAATCTCGAACCACTCTTCGATCTCCAGTCTCCATGAGACTCTGCCCGATGTCCATATTGTTCATGACAATATGTTGCCTTTCGTATAGTGTCTTCTAAGGTCTTTGGCTCATCAAATTCAATTCGGTTCCGGTATTCCTTGGGTAATCCACTGATGAAGCGTTGTACCTTCGCCTTCTCTGCTTTGATGTAGGGTACATATCTCAGTAAGTCAAGGAATTTGTTGACATACTCCTCCACCATAATTTTTCCTAGTTTGAGTTCATAAAAATCTTTAGCCTTCTCGTCTAAATACCTTTCCGACAAATACTTCTTCCGAAAGTACTTCTCAAACCATTTCCAAGACAGGTCCTCCTTGCGGACCCCTTTCATATTCTTAAGGTCTTCCCACCAGATGGAAGCCTTTCCGTTCAGATTGAAGGTGGCCACTTGGGCCTTCAAGTTCTCTAAGAAATCATGGACTCTAAAGTATTTCTTCAGTCCAAGTAGCCAAGCCTCGGCTTCCTCTCCCTTCTTTATCTCACCGTCGAAGGAGGGAGGTTTGGCCTTCCTGAATTCTTCAAATTTATGACTCTTAGAAGTCTTTTGCTTCTTCTATTTTCCAAGAGAATAGGAACTGGTCCTACTATTGGAAGAGCCTTCTGAATCACTAGCTTCCTTCTCAGTGGAATCATCTGACACTGCTCCTTTACCTCTGGGGTGGACCTTTCTTGATGTGCTTCTCTCAGTATGACCACTGATACGACCATGATTCTGCATCTCAGGTTCATGCTGCATTTATCACTGTAGGTCGGATAAGATCTGCAGTAAAACTACATTAATTTCGGTTTGCTTTTCTTGTTCTTTCATCATCCTTTCATTGTTGGCCTTGCATATTTGCAACTCAACCATGAGACTCCTCACAGTCTCAACTAGGTCTGGAGGGGTTCCTATTTCTCTTCTCTCGTCAGACTCTTTGTCTCTTTTGTGGGAGCCTTCTCCCACCTCTTGGTGAGTCACCATACTCTGCGTCTATAGATTCCTGCGGTTGATCGTCTGCTCGAGTGAAAAGACAAACGCTGGCTATTAGTCAAGAGTTAAATTCATTTTTATTTTTTTTATAAATTGCGCATAAATTGTGCATAAATTCATAACTTCTTTCACTTGCATACAGAGTCGGGTTCTTATTTTCAAATCTTTAATCCTGGACAAGAGAGTTAAGTCAGGGGATTACTCCTCATAGGAGTGCTTCAAACGAGGTTTATGCATGACTCGTGCATGAGCCCAATTAGGCCGAGCGTTGTAACCATGCTCTGATACCACTTTGTAACATACCCAGTACCTAGATCAAACTTTTTCTTTTAGTTCTCAACAATGAGAACTCCTCGAAGCTTGCATCAGCGACATGCCAACCCTGAGCAACAGGTCTTTCATTCGCCTATACAACTCTCTACATCTAACTGTGGTCTTTTCCTGATGACAACTTCAAGTTTTTGGGGTTTTGTCCTTTCTAATGTCGAGGGTTCCTATGCCCTCGATTCTCCGATCTTCGATGAGCTCTCTTCCATCCTTAGCCCCTCCTGGCTATGCCTTGGTCCATACGACCGTGCTCACGAGACCGCACCTTTATATTGTTTCTTTTCGTCGGGGTTTCGGGCCTTCTAATGCCAAAATGTATATGCCCTTTTAATCTGCGATCCTCCGATTCTCGACACACTCCAACTTCCACTAGTCCCCTTGTGCTAGTCCTTTGAGTCCATACGACTTCCCTCTATATGACCATAGCCATACCTTCTCATCGGGGTTTTGATGCTCGTGATGTCCCAACAATTTGGTTCGCCGATATCCGATTCCTGATACACTCCTTTGCTGCCTTGGCCTCCCAGGATAAGTCTTTAGTCCATGTGACCTTTATCTCACAAGACCGTAGCCTTGTCCCCCATCGGGGTTTCGGACTTTCCAATGTTGAAATGAAAATGTCCCCAGGACTCGCGATTCCTTGAATCCTGACGCATCCTTTATGTGCTAGCTCTTCTGGCTAGGATCCTATCTCACATGACCATGCTTCCCATGACCGTAGTCTTATCCATTGTCGGGGCTACGGGGTTTTCAATGCCAAAATGTATGGGCTCACGGGATTCCCGATCCTTCGAATCCCATCTTCCCGCTATGCTGACAGCTGGCCCCCACAATGGTGCTCCCTACTTCTCTAATAAACTGACAGCTAGCTTCCACTCATCGGGGTTTTGAGCATCACGTTTCCAAAATGCATAAATAATTTTTCATCAGGATTCTCGATATCCCGATGAAACAAACGTCGATCAACAACTTCCTATCGGGACCTTCCCCGTCAGCGTTGATTTATGCCACGCGTCCTCTTCCGATGGACAGTCCCAATTCTTCTGGGATTTCGAGACTTGTGATGTCCCAATTCTCACGGCCTCGGGAACTATGATGTCCCGATGTCGAATATCCAGACCCCCGATAGTAACCTCGATCTCTGCCACGTGCATCCTCAATAGGCGATTCAGATCTTCCCAGCGTTTCGAGACTTGAAGTGTCTCGATTTTCTTGTCCTTGAGAATCCCGATATGTTGATGGCTGGAATACCGATGGTAACCCTTGGACAACTCTGGATTGATCTAATGGCTGACAGGTAATTGGAACAAGATCTAATGGTCTAGATCCGTCCTTCCTGCATGCACTACAGAGACTAAACTCTAAGCATCTTAACCCGATCCAACGGTCGACGGGATTCCTGAATGAGATCCAACGACTCAGATTGTCCCACCTTGGGCATTCTTCCACTAATTCATAGGTGTGGAAGGATCGACGGTCCAAATGTTCTCGTAGACCTTAGGGGACCTACGATCCCGATTTCCTCGCTATTCACAAAGATAGAGGAAAAAGGGAAAGAGGAGTAACGCTCTTACTACTTCCGTCAATCTGATGGTCGTGAATGACCATGGGTCTTCCGACAAGATCTCATCCGTCGATTTTTTACTTATCCCTACGCTGCTACTTCAAAATATGAAGAGGGTCATTCCTCCTCGTACAAGGTTATTAAGACTTGCACGTTCAAGTCCTTTTTCTGGGTTCTTGGTGAACCTTTCTAAGGAGGGAAAGTCTCTGTGACGAGATCTATTCCGGGGCATCCCTGGAGACAGGTAAGGGAAAACAGCTTCCCGAGAACGGGCTAGAAGCCTAACTTAGTTCAACCTAGGCATAATTAGATTCCTTTATCAACGTACGTCATGCATGGTTTCCTCTGTTATGAGCATATATCTATTCATTCTTATCAAACACTGCACAGACATTCTTACACAGACATCATTCACAATTTCACAGTTCTATGAGCATATACATATATATATATATCATTCTATGAATTTCAAGATGCAATATGTAAAACACTTATCAGAAATAACACCAGAAATGGGTGCGACTACTGAGAGGGGTTCTCGTTTCCACTCAACCGTAGGCGTAGCGACTCTCAGCAGATTTACCACTAGCCACCCCCGAGCTGAGACCACAACACCGTGAGACTGCGTCTCTCTGTCTACCAGTGACCAGGAGTGAAGGTTGCCATCCTTCCTCTCTGCTATCACTCACTCTGTGTAATGCCAGAGTTCCCCTCGCGTCTGCCCCCACAATCGCTTCTGCCATACACCTTATCCTCTCACAAGGTTGTGTGTGGCATAATTACCCTCGCGCCGATCAGGCTTGATGGCTCTACGGATGGGCGGTTCACCATCCCATCCCTCATCAAGCTGTCCGCCTACCAGCCCGCGAGACATTAAATTTGGGGGCCAGCGAGCCGCTTTTGGTTCTCCAGGCCAATGGAGTCCAAATACGGTATTAATTCTCAGTGGAAGTTAACGCCACCTTTTCAGGTGCCTTCCACTGCCATCGTGGTCTCTTTTTTGCACATCCCCTCTCAGCAGTCCTGGAATAAGTTCAAAATTTCATTCACATTTATTGACCTTTTCCTCAAGGTCCCTTTTTCATCACATATCCATTTTTATGAGTTTGCCATAGTTCTTGTCTAGTCCAATTATATTTACAAGCTGGGGGAAACAGGGTGTTACATCTATACTTGATGGTGATATTATTTGTATCTCTTGATTCTGTACACATTCTCCATAATCCATCCTTTTTCGGACTCAACACAGTTGGTACTATGCAAGGACTCAAGCTTTCTCTGACCAATACCTTGTCCAAAAAATCATTGAATTGTCTTTTTACCTCATCATTCTCTTGAGGTGTTAGTATGTATGTGTCTTTGTTCGATATACTTTATCCTAGTATTAGATCAATGTGATGGATGATACTCTTGATGCTTGGAAATGAGCTAGGTAACTCATCCACTACTATGCCAAAAATATTCTCCAACAACTCCTGAACTTCTTCAGGCAGATCATCCATAGAAGTACTTGTAAGGACAACTCTAGGTTTCCTCACCACAACAAATTGCATATCCTGTTCCTTCTTTACTTGACTCAAGAGTTCCTTCCCACTCATGAGAAGTATACTTGTCCTGGCTTCTTCCTTTACTTTATTTTTCTCTATTGGTAATAACATGTGTGTCCCACCATTCTTCTCCAAAGTATAAGTATTTTTTCTCCCATCATGAATGAAATTCTTGTAAAAATTCCATGGTCTCCCCAACAAAACATGACACACATCCATGGGAATTACATCACACAAAATCTCATCTCTATATCCTTCTATCTTAAATTCAACTAGGCATTTTTTTACGCCGAAAGGCGTATACCTATTAGAGATGGGCACAGTTAATGATCTTTTAATCTTAAATTCTAATCTGATGGTTATGCATTGAAGATGCTGGTATATTCTTAGTCGTCCTCCAAAATCAATGGATCAGATTTATTGTTGATAACTTCTTTGCATTTATAAATGCATCCGTTACCCTGTTTACTTTTTAACATTTACCTAATCATATTAAGAAATTACTGTAACATCATATGATTGCCACGTTTAAATGATTAACTTTTGGAATTCTTTAGAGTTTAATTATCTGGCTCAGTTAGAATTTCATTATCTGGCTGGGTTTTATTTTAAAATGATTTTTTTTTTATCAACCGTAACTCTTTTGGCATTCACCAGCCGCGAGTTAGCGGCTGTACTAGTAGTTACCTCATCCGGATTATTTTCGGTAGGAAATTGGAACGGAGATATAATAAAGAAATGCATAGAGATATCGTAGATATTCAATAATATAACAAAAATGTATCAGATATGCAACCATAAACACAGATATATAGTAATACACAATTTCTATTAATGAAAGAAATGTACAGAGACTGTAAAAATACAGAGTGAAAGACTCGCCAGAATGGTGGCAACTTATCTCTAAGAAGAGATGTGACGACTACTCGCATTCACAAGAAGATGATTACAATGAGGCTCTAAAGGCCTTTTTACAATAAAAAACAATGCCAAAAACCCTAGACATCCAAAAACCTAACCCTAGTAGATGAAGCACCAAAAGTCATGTGGGCCCCGCTTGGGTAAGTTAGTACATCAACTTCCTGGGGTCGTAACTTTTTCATACGATCTTTGTTTTAGGTGTATAATAGATCATTGGAAATTTATCATCGAGGGTATTCATTTTGGGGGCTCAATCAAGCCTTTGGATATCATTAAGAACCTTTATTTTGAAAAACCTTCATTTAGTCCGTCAAAATGGCCCCGAAAGTTAAAACCTGCTAAAAATAGTAAATTGCCAAAATTGCCAGAAAACTGTTTTGAGCAAGTTGGAAAAGGTGGGTAGCCACTGATATCCACATGGATCAATCCTCCCACCTTAGGAAACAATGGTCTCCATTGCGTTGAGTTCCCTGGGGAGAGGGAAAAGTGTTTGTTGAATCTGCATCTTGGTGAGCTACTCAGTTTGTGGAAATCTGTCACGAACCTGTTGAGGTTGAGGTTGTTCAACAAGTCGAGATACATGAGAGGATGGTGTGCAGAAGGAATCTCTGCGCTTTGCTACAACCTTGTCGACCTGCTTCTGTTGGATAGAAGGTGCTTGGGGAAAGGCTGTAGTGGCTACAGTGTCCTTTTGTTCTCCTTTTGAACAGATTGTGACGAAGCTGAATTTTGCAGTATGATATAGTACCTTGTGACACTTTTTAGGTGGAATAGTAGTCGAAACTATCTCTGGTATTATGTAGAGATGACCCCCCAAAGTAACAATGACACTACGGGGTCGAGACTCATAAACAACATGGAGTCTCCACATATATGGTTGGCCCAAGAGCACATCATAGACATCCAGTGGGGAAACATCACATAATACCTCATCCTTGAAGGGTTGGATGCCGTATGATAATCGACACTGTTGGCTAACATGAAGATCTCATCCTTGTTGAAGCCACCCGATGTTGTATGGATGCGGGTGTGGTGTTGTCGACAATCCCAACTGTTTGATGACCTCTGCTGAGATGAGGTTCTCCTGGCTTCCGCTATCAACAATAAAATGTAGCGAGGTCCCCTTCGCCCACATCTGTGAATGAAAAAGGTGCTCCCCCTCTTCAGGATCTATTGGCTCTTCTGGTTGAATTGGTGTGGTCACGAAAATAGCAGTGGGGTCCGCATCAATGATCTTTCCTTTACCATTATTTTCTGAATCAGATTTTGAATCAGGGTTCAGCTCTTTGTCTTTGATCTCAACCACCAATGACTGTTTTAAGTGACATTCATTGGTGTTGTACCAGGGGCTTTTGTGGAACTCGCACCATTTTTCAATGTCCTTCTTTGTCTTCCCGTGACCCTTCTTTTCCTGTGTCTTGGACTGGTTTTCAGGAGACTGTTTGTTAGGGCCATCTTTGTCATACTTTGGTTGTTGTGTATTTGCAGAACTGAACTCCCATTTTTTCTGGTGATTAAATTTTTGCTCAATTTTAATAGCATATCGATAAGCAACACCGAGTGATGAGATGTCCAGAAAATCCATTTCAGTCTAGATGTATCTGTGTAGAGCCCCACAATATTTCAAAACCAAATGTCTCTAAGAGTCTTTGATACCCAGCTTGGTGCGCAAGGTATGGAAGGTATTGGTGAACTCTAGAACTGCTTGGCCCCTCTCTTGCTGTAGTGTGGTCCATCTCATGTACTGGTCCTCATAGTTGCCAACAGGGTAATACTATTCCTTTACCACATCCACAAAAAAATCCCAAGTGGGATCGACCCCATATATTCCAGACTCCTTTGTGGAACTTTTCTCCCAGCAAGTTTCCCACCAATGTTTGACATGAGGGAGAGCTTTAAGGAGTGTGAAGGTGATCTTTTCTTTGTCAGGAAAATTGTGAACGGAGAAATAACCTTGTAGCAGAGTTAACCATTTTTCTAGGGATTCTACATCTATCTGTCCTTCAAATACACGAATATCAAAATTAACTTGTACTTTGAAAGGTGAGGTGCCTCCAAAGTGGCCTCTTGATGAATATGTTCCTAATGCTAGCAGAAATCATTGAAGGATGTGCTCGAAATTATCCATCATTTCATCCCTCTGTCGCGTGAGAGCTTGCTCAAGCAACAGATTGATAGGATCGTCTGTTCCATCGTTTTTCTTTTCTTCCACCATTGAGGGTTTATTGGGTGTGTGAGAGAGATTATATTCAAGAGAGACAATATTGAGAACCAAATTTCTATACTCAGACCTGATCGAGGACATGCACTGAAAAAACGATCAAGAGCATCCTGCTCTAATACCACTGATCCGAATTATTTTCGGCATGAAATGAGAGCGGAGATATAATAAAGAAATGCACAAAGATATCATAGATATTCAATAATATAACACAAATGTATCATAGATGCAACCATAAACAAATATATATAGTAATACACGATTTCTATTAATGAAAGAAATGTACAGATACTGTAAAAATACAGAGTGAAAGACTCGCTAGAATGGTAGCATCTTATCTCTGAGAAGAGATGTGACGACTACTCGCATTTGAATGAAGATGATTACAATGAGGCTCTGAAGGAATTTTTACAATAAACAAGAATTCCAAAAACCCTAGATATCCAAAAACCTAACCCTAGGAGATGAAGCGCCAAAAGTCATGTGGGCCTCGTTTGGGTAAGTTAGTACGTCAACTTCCCGGGGTCGTAACTTTTGCATACGATCTCTGTTTTAGGCGTATTATAGCTCGTTGGAAAGGTATCGTAGAGGAGATTCATTTTGGTGGCTCAATAGTGCCTTCAACTATCATTGATAACCTCTATCTCGAAAAACCTTCATTTAGGCCCTCAAAATGGCCCCGAAAGTTAAAACCTGCTAAAAATAGTAAATTGCCAAAATTTCCAGAAAACCATTTTGAGCTAGTTGGAAAAGGTGGGTGGCCACCGATATCCACCTATATAATTACCATTAGTTTTTGACCCTTCTGCAGTCATGAGACTCTATATGGACTTGGATGTGCATTTTTCTCTAGCTTCAATTTCTCCACCATCTCTGTGGATACTAACTTATCACTATCCCACTGTCAATTATCACCTTGCATACCCTATCTTTAGTATTTCAATAAGTTATGAAAAAACTATTCCTATGAACTGTTTTTTCAACCTCTGGATCCGTCTTCAAGAGAAGCTTTTTCATGATTAGAGATTTCCCATATTTTTCACCTTCCTCTTCAACATTACACTTTTGTGCTTCCGAAATGTGAGCTTTAACTCCTCCTTCTTTGTTTTTCTCAATGCATTCCCAAGATATATGTCATGTCTTTCCATAGGCATAACACTTCACTTCTCCTCCTCTGCCACTTCCTCTTCCTCGAGGAAAATAATTTTTTCCACCATATTGTCTCCCCTGAGAACTTCCTCCTCTTTCTGAGTGACTGTGTGGTTCTTCAGTCTCAACCTTGGGATTCTATGCCTTATCATGGAAAATTCCCTTACCTCTATTTAAAATTCTACCTCAACTTCAATGGCTCTCTTTTCTGGCCAACTTCTTCTCTGCCTCCAGTGAAACGTGATAAGCATCCTCCATTGTCTCGACTACCATCATGTTGATTTCATCCTGGATTTCATATCCTAGGCCATTTATATACCTATAAACATTTTCATAATATTTCTCTCTCTGTCCAACCCTGATGTTCAACTTATAAAACTCCTATGTCTACTCCTTCACTATCATTCCATTCCGTCTCAGGTTCTGCAACTTCCTAAATAGATTTATCTGATGGTCCTCGGGTATGAATTTATCTTTCATATTGGCTACCATTTTGTCCCAATTCTTGATATTTTGTTTTCCTTTGCATCTTCTGTCAGCCTGCAGTTCATCCCACCACAACACTGTATGTCCTTTTAATATGCTGACAACATGTTTCACCTTCTTCTCCTCATCAAATTCTTCACAGTAGAAGTACTTGTCCATTGATCTTATCCATTCCAACAATTCTTCATCATCTAAATTGCATTCATATATTGGGATTTATATATTTCCTCTCACTCCCAATTTCACAACAGCTTTCAACAAGCATTCCTCTACAACATCCTCTGCTACAACTTCTTCAACTTCCCTTTCTTTTCTCTCTGCATCACTGATGTCTCCAACATCAGGTGCTCTCCTTTGTGTTGTGTTCATAGAATCTAACATTTAGAAAAGTTCTCTCATATCCCTTTCTACATATCAATTTTCTACAGGTGGCTCTGTACGTCTTTTAGGCAAAATTGTGCTAACCTTTTCTTCACACACAGAGCGCAATTTGAGGCTCTGATACCACTTAAAGTAGACCCCACTTTTCTCCTCAAGGATGCTCGACCTCCCAGTCAAGGATGTTAAAAACACTAGCCCAAATCGACTCTTTGGGCCTCTAATATACCCTGGAATAAATTTAGACATGTCCCTTTGATGTCACCCGCAAGTTCAAATTACCTGCATGACCGTTTTTTAGCACCTCTAGAAACACCAAAATACGAATACTAGCTCATGTGCTAGACACCTTCTTCAATATGACCATGGGCTATGACTATGTGTCAGTTCCCTTCGCGAGTTCGGTCTTTGGCGATTTTGGAAGAAACTGAATCCTTTTTACCCTAGCCCCAAACTGACAAACTTACCTGGACGGGATCTATGGCTCACAATCCTCCAACAATCAACGATTTTGATATGCTTTGCGACTTTGAGCTTCGACGCTTTTGAATGCAGTTGGAGTGTATTTTTCCCCGAAATACAAATTAGCGAAATCTCCTAGAACAAATCTATGACCCACTCTCCCCTCATAGCCAACGACTGAGATTTTCTTTAGAGATTTGGCGTTCGAGAGTTTCAAACATTCGAAATTCTTTTTTCCCCAAAGTACTTTCCAGGCAAAGTTGTGGATCAAGTGCCATGCATCCTTTTCCAATAGACGGTTCTGATGGACTTCGACACTTCAGCCTTCGGGGATTTTCGTTCTTTCACCCTTCGTTTTCTCCGAAGTGACTTTTCGCCGAAGTGCTCTATCACCGAAGTGACATAGATGGCACCACGTGTCCACACAATCGATAACTAGGATTTAGCTTCTTACCTTTTTGGAGCTTTGGACAAATTCAGGTTAGCGACTCCACCTTCTCCTTGCTCTTTTCTCTGAAGTCCACAATCCGGTGACATGTTTCCTTTCTAGATTGACGACCTTGATAGACTTTTCTACTTCGCACTTCGAGAATTCTCCACACTCCACTCAATATTTTCTCCAAAGTTATTCTCCTCTGAAGTACGCATATTTCTACCATGTACCCTCGCTGCAACTAACCTATAAGATTACTTCACGACTTGTGGAATTCGGTGATCCCCGCTCTTCAAACGCTTTGAAACCTCCAAACCATGAAGTGTCGAAGGACTCTATGGGTAAAATCCATGCAACTCTCACAGATATGATGGTCTAGAATGATCTCGCTTCTTCCTAAATGGATCTTGGTCATTAATTTTTGAAATCTCAAATGGTTCCTTCCTATTGAAGGATTCTTCCCCCACTATCTCTTTTGAGCTTGTTCCTCCTTCGAAGTTTTACTCCCTAGAGTGTTTTATTTGACACTTAGTCGAAATTAACCCTATGCATGCCTTGCAGTAGGTCTTCCTCCACGACTTAGCTTCTTTGTGGGTGACTATGCACACCTTGCAACAGTTCTTACAATCTTCTACAAATACTCTTAAGTTACTCCTCCTAGGATTCTTAGTCAAAATACTCTCTCAACGCACTCCTTCCAGACAATATGCACTCCTTGCATACAAATATCCAATTTATCTCTCCTAATCTTCTGAGTCAGACTAGACTTTGTCAATGCACTCCTTGCGGAAAATATGCACTCCTTGCAGACAATATGCACTGCTTGCATAATCCCGTAGAAGAGAAACAATTGAAACTTATCTAATATCTCATAGATTCAAACATTCAAGAGTGTAATTCATGCATACATGAGAACAAGTAATAGCATAGAACATAATTTAAACAGAAAACCTACCATTCATTCAGATAGACACAGTAACAATAATACCAGACACTTTGGATCAATCGTCTATGTTATATTCATTCAAATGCTATATACATGGCTACAACTATGATAAGCTTCAACATCAATAACATTCAACAGTATTCAACTAAATCATAGTAGCAATAACCTTCAACATCCTCTTCTAGGAAACAATACATACATTTATACAAGAGGTCTCATAGAGTTTTCCCTCCAAATACATTAGAGCTATCCTATCGAAATAAAATCTTTCAACTACTAAGGATTTATTACAATAAATGTTCGAGATAGATAGATAAGAGAAAATCCATCAAATTTGTACTGCAATCTAATATATCAAAGGAAATATGATCTCCATCGATCTCATGTGATCGTTCAACCTCTAAACATTTAATATGTTCTCTAATTACAATCTTTTCAAAAATATTTACATGATACGCCAACTTTAAAATTCAAAACTATTTCAAAAGGTGTGCTAGGGCACTGAGCTATCTTCCATGTGTGCTTTGATGACGATTATCCTACATCACATGGCCAATACTTTAAGGCATCACCCCACAGTCATTTTTTGTCATCTACAATTAAACAATAATACATTTACAATATTTACATCCCATTGTATGGAAATCACCAATCAAAATTAATTACATATACTCGGGGTGTAGAGAGGGGGCGTTACAAAAAAAAACTAGATTAACCAGTTATCTCTTTCAGTGGAAGTCTAGGGCCTTTACTTCATATCTTAATTTTAAGGATAAGCTCAACAAACTACAAACAATTTTCCAATAATCATGGGTACCACAATGACACCAAATTTCTAAAAGATATAACCCGATATTTCAAGCCTTTGTTATCTAATATATCATTTTGAAAGAGACAATTAGTGATGTAAAGTCTTTAATTGAATACCCACCTCTGATTGGATTTGGTTTAACCATGGATTTTCACTCTGTATAACAAGCATACATCTACATAAGTGTGTTCCTAATATCTCTTTTTCCGACATTGCTTTTCTGCCAACGTGCATCCATAGCCTTGATGAAGTTTCCTCGGTACCACAGAAGCATAGCCCTACTTCTAGCAAGTTTCCATAGCTCTGATGGGTTTTCTTGTACTTCCCACACTATTAATAGTTTCTTTAAATTCCTTTGTTCCTCAAAATATACTCACCCTTTTACATTTTATATATAGATATTCATATGAAAATAAGGTGTGAAGGAAGAGGGATGATACGAAAGTTGTTTTAATTACCTGAGAAGATGTTATGGATTTGATTTTAACCAACATGTATCTCCAAAAACCATCATAATATGGACCATCTTATTAATATGAAGTGGATGGAGCTCAAAGAAAAGAGTATATAGGTACTTTACTATACTTATGGATTATCATGGTATGCTCAGTAAGAACATGTGTTCCACCACAACTATCAATCCATATCCACAACTAATAACTTTATAAATGTTCATTCAGATAGAGCATCCCATGCATCTCATAACCTGTAAAAAAATATTGAGTATGTGACCAGAGTTGTGATATCAAATAAAATAACCCGCGCATTGTTATCCTTCCAAGTTATGATTAAATATTTGTTTTTCCTAGTGTTATAGCTTCTAATTCATGGAATGATGAAAAAAAAGTTTCATTAGTTATATTCACATCTTGAAAACTCATTACCATGGCTAAGGTCAAAACAAATGTTGAAAACTCAAAATTTAGAATATCAATAGTTGCATTGATAGTTTCCACCAAGCTATTTACAACCTCAAATCATTTGAATGATTTCTACATTGAGATAAAAGGGCAGTGCTAAGACATGATAAAACTCAAGTTAGTCAATAATGTCACTCAAATGAGTGAATCAAAATTAACAATTCCGAAAAATTATTTCCAAGAAAAGACCAAGTATGAAATCCTAATAGATTGGAAAGACTAGGATTGGGCCTTTAGTCAACTACTCAATTGGGGAATAAAATGATTGATTCCCAAGAAATTTCATAAAGATATCTCAACATAAATATTTATAGAATAGTGATGTCCACAATTTTAAAACATGTTTCTAGACAGTTTGAGAAATATCTTTTCATATAAGAAGAAACTTGAATCAAGCAAGATGCAAGACTAAAGGAAAACTAATCCTTAAAACACTAACTAAATAGAGCATAAGATATGTGCAACCAAAAGACAAAAAACAAAACTAAGGGTGATGAAAGGAAACAACTCAAAAAGAAAAAAAAATCAACTAAGCTCACTATGCTAAATCTATATTAAAACCATGTTGGTTGGAAGTAAACTAAGACAAAAATTAGTGGGAAAGAAACCATTTGGATAACTCCAAGCCCATGATAAAATAATAATCCAATGGAATAAAATGAAATTGGAGTGGCCTTATTTTGATATGGGAATAATTTTAACATTCAAACTTCCATTTATTATGCATGAGAGAGTAAGATTAGAACTCAAAGGAAACTCAAACGAGAAAAATCTTCCAACCAGAAACATATTAATATGAATATTGAACAACTCTGAGTGCTCATTTCCATACAAATAAGAACTAAATAATATCATTTATTTATTTAAACTATTCTTCTTGTAAGCTGAGGAAATGCTTGTAAAAATATTTGACATGGTGACCATGAATAGAATTAGTGATTTGAAAAAATACTCCAACGCATAGAAAGTTTTGAAAATGAGGAAAATCAATTTATTCACATATCAAACATATGTTTTGACTCAAAATTCCATTGAAGGGACAAATTTTTCCTATAATCCTTCTATTTCTTTCCATCTCTACCGAGGAATTTATTTACTAATTCATCCAATAGTAATAAAAAAGAAAAGGAAAAAAGAAAACTAATTTATAATCTAGAAACCAAAACTAAACTATCCAAAGAAAAGACACTAGCCTATTCTATCCTAATCCTATCCTAAACTACACTCAATAAAAAATTAACTATGTAGATGCATAATGCCAATGTAGCCATCCATGCAATTCAAAGCCCACAATAACATATTCATCACAAAACATTAGTAACAGAGGTTGGAGTACAAATATACTAAAAGTAGGAAGAATTAAAATATTAAAACCTCTATGCACCATATTAAATATGTGACAATGATAATTAATGGGAAATTTAGTTGAGTAATATCCCTCCAACCATGCTTAATTATGTCATAAAATATGGCATGACTATCATAGAATTGATTCAGGGAGTTTACGGGAAAATAACATGCCAAATGAGATCCATGTATGAAATTTGCATGTAGTCTACTTGGTGAGAGAATATCCATGCTAATATATGTGATATTTTCAAAAGAAAAACCAAAAAATGAGGTCTTGACATAACCATTGGTGTAGAACGAACTACATCATTGCCTTGGAAATCCTCCCTAGGATCATACTTCAAGCAACCATCAACTTGAGATATATTAGTGGGATCAAATGATATACATGGACTAGCTCCCACCATGGTACAAGGAATATATTTAAGACAGTTGTGGAAACCAAAACATACCTATAGAGTTTATTTGAATATAGGTGGTAATGTGCATATGGAAGAAAGTGGTCATACCCATAGAGTTTATTTGAATATGATTATGGGTGGCTTCCTACAAGATCAAAACATTAAAGATATGATGATACAAAAAAATGTAAGTAGAAGAATTAAGAGAATGAAATTCGTCTCTTGAACAAGAATCATTTCTAAACGGTTCTTCTTTGAATGGTATTCCCTCTTCCTTCAACATATTAGTGATTGACTGTGAATCGTTAGGCTCCACACTAGGACTAGTTTCACAATCAACCCCTTCTTCCTCAACATTGTTTTCCTCTTTCAAGAAAAAAGTGGATTTTTGTTCTAAAAGCGTGATTTCTTGTATGCTTATTTCTTCTCCTTAAGTGAAATGCTCAACATTGTTGTTTTTCACCTGAAAAATATGAGAATATGAAATATATTTCAAAACATACTCATGGTTAGAATAGAGGAGAAAACCAAAAGAATATTTAGAACAAGAATGTTCAATAAATAATCTGGGAACAATAGGAAAACATTCTTGATCTATCTGAGTTAAAATGGGAGAGATTATAATAGTAAAACACTTCAAATCAATAGAATTTTTTTCCACTTTATCCATTGGTGAGGAAGGTATCATGTTATGAGTGTCTATATTTTCTTCATTAGTAGATTGGTCAACATTCATGTCTTGTTCCATATCTCCCTCCTCCATTTCTTGTGATAGAACAAATGAGATAGAATAATGAGAACCTGACATAACCATTAGTGTGACCCGAAGTGTCCCATTATCAGTAGAAAAACCCTCCTCTTGGTCAACTACAGAAAAATATAAACTTAAATTTACTACACAAGAGGTTTCTTTTTCATCACAAGGAAGGAAGGGGGGAATGGAATGGTGGGAGGATACATATGCTTCTTCCAAAAAGGAATGTTCTCTTTGATCTATATCCCCCATAGTAAAGAAATATATTGACATATGATGTTCAACCAAGTGATTTGTATTTTCAGAATGTGGATGCGAATCCAAATCATCATTTAAAGAAGCATTAAGACATAGTTCAGTTTCTTCATCCTCTAGCTGATTTGTTCCATTAGTAAGAGAAATTAAATGGAGAATCAAATCATTAATAGAGGGTCTATCATACAAAGGAAATCTATAGAAAATATGCATAAGTCTAATCATAAATTCTTCAAGAGATTCATTTTTATTCTTCCCAAGCTCTGATATTTATGCACATAATTCATCATATTTATGATTCTCAAAAGCATGCAAAGCTTTACTTATAAATTGCTCCCATATGTGGATAGATGTAGCTGAAAAAGTCTCACACCATGTATTGAGCCGCCTTGAGAACATGAGATTGAATAAACTTCAAATGAAACCATCATGAGAGATATTATGAGAAAAACCAAATTTCCATAACTGAAAATCATGTCTAGATGTAGATGTTTCACCCCCCCCCCATCAATTTTAGATTATGACAAGAGATGAAAAATATTTTTAGGACTTTTAAAAGGAACAAAAATAGAAATACATCACCATAAATGGATTTGGGGAGGATCCATTGGAAAATTAAAAAGAAATTAATAAGAATGACTCCATAGGCTCATATTATTGTCTGACACTCCTTCTCGCACCATTTCTATTGACGGGTCCAAATGGTCTTTCAAGTAGGTAAGGGAGAATGCCTGATGGAAGGTCCCAATAATACCTACTCTCATTCAAGGTAGCGTTTTCGACCAGTATGTGGGCCTAGTTGCCATTATGAATTAAAAGAAGAAAAACGGGAAAGACAATAAACTATCTTGCAAAAAATTATAATTAACTCTAAATCTAATCTAAAACAAAATTAAACTGACTAATATAACTACTTATAATCTATACTATGGGGGGGGGGATAATTAAATGAATATGGTATTAAATAATAGCATTTATATCAAAAAAAATTCATGTCCATCAACAATGTATTAAAACAATGAAATTGTAAAATTGATCACAAATAGTTGCAGAAACGTTCTATAACATCATCACTATATTCACCAGAATTCATAACAACAGAGGTATTCCAAATACTTAACATATAAATAGTTCATATGAAAAGTATTCATAAAAAATTAACTAACAAACACATCAATAGAGTAGTCCCAAATATATTTTATAATAGTCATGATCTCAAAATTCCCTCTATTAGGAACCAAATATCAATATAGCATAGAAAAACCTCATAATAAGTACTCAATGCCTTCAAAAAGAGATAAATTCAGATACTAAGCCTCTTCGAGGGAGAAACCTCCTTATGCCCACATAAATGTCCAAATACAGGATGATTTCAAATGAAAATGTCTCCTTGGTATATATAGGAGACTAGGAGGTATAATTACAACTAATGGACTAAATCCGACATAAATAAAATAACATTACTAATGTAATATGCCCCAATTAAGGGGTAATGATCCACTATTTAGGTATTAACATGCCCCTCCCCTTGAGACAAGTGTTGTTAGCAATGCTTGAGTAACTCTGGATGCTTTTGTATGAAAGACTCATCTTCCCAAGTTGAATCTTCAGCCGGTGAATTCTTGTGTCAGTGATGGCTTCAGGGTGTAATATTATTTTTCCTTCCTCCTCAAGTTCTAGAAATATAGTTTGAACTGGGATCTTGTCACCTATAACCTTGTTTAAGCATGAAGCATGGAAAACTGGGTGTACTCGTGAAGGTGCAGGCAACTCCAATTTGTATGCCATAGTACCAATCTTTTGCAACACATTATAAGGGCCATAGTACTTTGGTGATAATTTATTATCCTTCTTGGATTGCTTGAGTGACATCTGTTTGTATGGTTGTAGTATTAAAAAGACCCAATCCCCTACTTCAAAACTTCTTTCACTATGATGTTGATCTACTTGTTGTTTCATGCAATTTTTTGCCATGGTCAGGTTGTCCTTTAATATTTGGAGAAATTGTTGTTGATGCTTGATGTGGTCTTCCACTACTTGAACCTTAGATTTGTCTTTTAGAGAAGAAGTGATGGAAGGAGGTTGGTATCCATAGAGTCCCATAAATGGTGTCATTTTTGTTGCAGTATGAAAGGAAGTGTTATACCACCATTGTGCCAAGGTTAACCATTTGAACCATTGTGTTTGTTTATCATAGACAAAGCAACGAAGGTAGCCTTCCATAAATTTGTTCACTATATTGGTTTGTCCATCAAATTGAGGATGATAGGATGAGCTATGAACAAATTGAGTACCCAAACAAGAAAATAATTCTGTCCAAAAATGTCCAGTGAAGATGGGATCTTTGTCACTTACTATAATCTTTGGGATGCCATGTAGCTTTTGAACTGTTTCCATGAATTCGATGGAAACTGTACCGACTTTCAAGGGATGAGAGAGTGCACAAAAGTGTGCGTACTTAGTCAGTCTATCAACAATCACCATGGTGACACTCTTTCCTTCAGACTTCGATAACCCTGTGATGAAATCCATGGAAACCTCCTCCCAGCACTGACTTGGGATGGCTAATAGTTGTAAAAGACCTAGGGTCTTAATTGTTTCCACCTTATTTTGTTGGCAAACCAAACATTCTGCCACAAACCTTTGAACATTAGTTTTAAGTCCATCCCAAAAAAAGAAATTCTTGACCTTATGGTAGGTTTTCAAAAATCCCGAGTGCTCTCCTACTAGAGTGGTGTGCAATTCCAATAGTACCTTTTGTTTAAGTTGGGAGTTCTTACATAAATATAAGTGATCTTTGTAACATAGTGAATGATTTTTCCATGTAGATGTATCTAATGCACTGGAATCTTGCTGCAACCTTTGAATGAGAGTCCACACTTTTTTGTCATTTTTCCATTCATCCCTTGCTTCTATTATCCAATCGGGTTGGATGATCCAGATAGCACAGATAAAGGCTTCAACATAGCCATCCTTTCTTGAGAGTGCATCTACCATAACATTTTGCTTCCCTTTTTTATAGATGATTTAAAAATTATAACCTAATATCTTGGTTACCAATTTTTGTTGTTCTTCTAAAGATAGTCTTTGTTCCAAGAAGTATTTAAGACTATCATGATCTGTTTTGACCTTGAAGTGCCTACCTATTAGGTAAGGATGCCATGTCTTCAATGCATGTAGTATTTCCGTCATTTCCTTCTCAGAAATGGGTTTGTGTAAGTCTTTTCCCTTGAGTGGTCGAATTTCAAAATCCAAGGGACTTCATTCTTCCATTAGGACAACACCAATTCCATTTACTGAGGCATCACATTCCACAATAAAGGTTTTTTTGAAGTCTAGAGTGGTAAATATAGGAGCTTTGAAAATCACCTCTTTAAGTAGTTCAAAAGATTTAGTTTCCTCTATTGTCTATTAAAATGCATCCTTCTTAGTTAGTGTTGTTAAAGGTGCTGCTATTCTTCCATAGTGCTGAACAAACTTGCTGTAGTAACCTATCAAACCCAAAAATCCTCTAAGATTCTTCAATGTTTTGGGAATCAACCAGTACATCATGGCCTTAATCTTGTTAGGATCTACCTTGACACCTTCATGAGATACAATATGACCCAAATGCTCTACCTCCTTCACTCCAAAGGAACATTTGGATGGTTTGGTATATAGTTTTTTCTCTTTTAGTAGTTATAGCACCTTGTCAATATGTCGCACATGATCCTCCCAAGACTTTCTATAGATTAGTAGATCATCAAAAAATACTAACTCAAATTTTCGAAGGAAGGGCTTGAAAATGGAATTCATCAACCCTTGGAATGTGGAAGGTGCATTTGTAATGCCAAACGACATGACCAAGAATTCATAATGGCCTTCATGAGTTCAAAATGTTGTTTTTGGGATATCTTCTTCCTTCATTCTAATCTAATGATACCCTGAACGAAGATCCAACTTTGTGAAATAGATTGCTCCATGTAGTTCATCTAAAAATTCATCAATGACGGGAATGATATACTTATATTTAATAGTGATCTTGTTGATCTCTCTATAATCTGGACACATACGCCATGAGCCATATTTCTTGAATACCATTACCACCAGTGTAGAGTAAGAACTTTGGTTAGGTCTAATAATTCCAGCCTCTAACATTTCTTCAACCATGCGCTCAATTTCACTCTTCTGAGCCTAAGGTTATCTATATGGCCTGATGTTAGGAGGAACACTCCCAAGAATTAGGTGAATATCATGATCATGATTTCAAGTGGGTGGAAGACCTTTGGGAATATCTTCAAATACTTTGGAATGATTATCAATGATCCCTTGGAGATCTAGAGGAATAGATGGCTTAGATGTTTGAACATATAGTGAGCATAGTTGTGCAATAACACCTTGATGCCCCTTTTTCAATAATTATGTCATGTCATTAGAGATTATCACCTTACTGGGTTTCCCTGTGATACCTCTTAACTCAATTTCTTTTCATGCCAATGAAAATTCCATGAAAAGTTCTTGAAAATTAAAATCCATTGTTCCTAATGATTGTAACCGTTGGATTCCTAGTACAAAATCAACACCACCCATGGGTATAAATTGTTAGTTCCTCCATTTGCAATCATTACTTGAAACTATGGCACTGGATATACAAAGCAATTGAGAGCTTTGGCTAATTTATAGTGAATGACATTATGAGTACTGCCGGAATCAATTAGGACTATTACCTTTTTATTTTTGACATATCCTTCGATCTTGAGGGTTTAAGGACTGTTAATTCCATCCAATGCATTACATGATATCGTGGGAGTAAACTCTTCAGATGAAACTGCTTCTACGTTTTAATCTTGACATGGTTCTTGTTCTTGTTATTGTTCTTCTTCCTCTTCACAATCTATGTAGAATAATGTTTTCTCACCACACTTATGTCCCTTACTGTACTTGTTGTCACAATTAAAGCATAAACATTTTTCTTTTCTTTCCTCCAATTGTTAAGTTGTCAACCTTGTAGGTTGAGGTGTTTTAGAAGAAGGAGCATTATTCTCTCTATAGATGTTAGGATTGGTCCTTCTAGTAGCCATAGCCATATTTTTACTTTCAACATTTCTTGCCACACTAAATGCATTCTCCAATGATTTCGATTCCCAAAGGCGAACCTTGTTGATTAAGGTTGGTTGTCATTGATGTCAACCCTTGAAGAAATCCCCGTAGCACAAAGGCTTGGGTAATGGACCCAATATTGTTTGATGTAAATATGACTCATTATTTTTTTTCATGGTTGATAAGAAGTAAGTATGGATTAACTCCAAAGTGGTCCCCTTATGGTGAAAGCCCTCATGGGAAGATGCTTTGTGCAGTAAGATAACTCATGCTTAATTGTGGAATAATAAGATGAAGGAAAGTGATTTTGTCAGGGAAAATATCCTAGATGGATAGTTCTTTTCATTTCATTTCCGGTGGTATGTGGAACATCACATAATTCCTCATGGTTAGAGAGTTATGGCAATGAGATGTTAGAGACCCCAGGTTTGGGTAATGGACCCAAGTTTGTTTAATGGGTAATGGTATGAGTTATGATATATTTTCAAATAATAATATTCTATATGGATAGTACATGTCATGTCATTTATTGTGGTATGTAGAACGTCACATAACTCCTCACAGTTTGAGAGTTATGGCCTTACGAAGTTGGAGGACCCTCATATGTCATCTAGAAGCCCCAAAAGGTCAAAGTAGTCAAAGTGGTTTAAGAGATTTTAAAAGGTAAATAATAAAGTGAAGTGATGAGTG
>ML776915.1:118946-145571 GCA_009831015.1 Picea engelmannii | reverse complement strand
AAATTATTTCAATAATAAATTTAATGGAGAAATTAGAAGTGGACCCAACCTTAAAATAAGGAAAGTGGGCCAAGTGACCTAGAAGATGTTTTTAAGGAAGCTACTTGGAGAGTATAAATAAGAGGAAAGGCTCTCTCATTTGAATCAAACTTGAGCATATTGAATATATATATGTGTCTAAGGTAACCAAGGATATCTAAACCGGAATTCAGAGTGAAGGTGAAGAAAAGAAGGCCAAAATGCAAGGAAGGATAAATTCTTTTGATTGTGCTTTCTAAGGTATGTTATTTACAGGTCATCTCACCATTTTCGCTATACTTTTTTTTCTATAATGATTCAGACCTTGAAATTTCTATGAAAGTGAGAAAACATATCCAAGTATTTGTGGAAAAAAATTCATATTGTGGGTCGTTTTATTTTTGGAATTACACTCCGTGGAAAATAGGGTGTGTGACCAATCCTGAAACTAGTCAAAATCAGGTGTTTCAGGTAAAAAAATCATAACTTCTTCATAACAGATCCAAATATAGTGATACAAAATGTGTTGGTTAGGGTATAGTCTTTAGTATTCCGTGTAATAGTTTTAGATCATTTAATCAAATATTTTGTGCGGGGCATGCTCTACAAGGTCTCTCTCTAGAATAAGCCATAATTCAACAAGGTATGCCATTTTTGCTATAACTCCTTTTCTTTGAGGTTCCAAGTAGTGAAACGTGGAGGAATTTCATAAAACACACTGAAGAAAATTTTGTATCAGTTTCATATATTTATACATTACAGGTTCAAAGTTATGATTACTTCAAGTTAGGGTTGTTGACTAATCCAAAACTA
Organism: Picea engelmannii; assembly: GCA_009831015.1. Lineage (NCBI taxonomy): Eukaryota > Viridiplantae > Streptophyta > Pinopsida > Pinales > Pinaceae > Picea > Picea engelmannii. Next base: position 144,740 of record ML776915.1, on the reverse strand, counting down.
GGCATGTGAGACTAAAGAAAAATTTGATGAAAGTGCTAGTCTCTTGTTTTTAAAGTTAATGAAGGTTTGCAAGAATGTGATCATATACACCAGGTCTATTACAGAGCTACAAATCATATTTGGATGATGAAGTTTATGAGGGATTTTGGTTGTGGTACATATTGATGAGTAGTTGACACATGATTGGTACACACTTGGTACATGATTGGATGCACTTGTTTATGGTACAAGTTGATTACAGGTTGGTGCATGGTTGATGCACTTGTTTATGGTATAGTTTGATTATAGGTTGAGGTACAGGTTGATGCATGGTTGATGCATGGTTGATGCATGGTTCAGATTTATTGGTATAGGTTTACAACGGTATATCTCACAGTGATAGTGTAACAGTGGTTCCATCATTCTACTTCTACTTCAGGGTGGCAGGACGGGGCAAGGACAGGTGGTTGTAGCCACCTTCCGGTTGTATCTAGAGAACATTGGGGGTTGTAGCCAGAGAATTGGGGAGTTGGAGCTTCCCTCAGGTTGTAGCATGAGAAACTAGGGGGTTGGAGCCTCCTTCCAGTTGTAGCTACAAAACAAAGGAAGTTGGTGCTTCCAATGAATGTAATTCTTCAAGACATATAAGAAAAATCATTCCATGGTTTTCTCCCTATTTGGGTTTCCACATAAAACACCGGTGTACTATGTATGTGTGTGATTGTTTATTTCTTACTTCTCATTATTGGATAATAATTCTACATTGATATAACATTTGAAGAAAAAGGATTATAATTACGCTATCACTGAGTCACCCCCCCTCTCAGTAATCCAACAAACCTCATGTTGAATGTTATCCTTTAATGTTCCTATGAATACATCAATTAAGTGCTCATCTGGAATATTTGTTACCGTTAGATTCAATCCTTGGAAGTTTTCAATGTGCTCTGTAACTGAACCCTTTTGCTTGAGATTTATCAATTGGCTAAAGAAGGTATTGCTCATTGTATCCTCATAGTTTGTTATCATTTATTCCATGAAAATTGTCCAAGTTATGAGTGATCTACGAGAATGAAGCCATCAATACGATACAAATTGATTGGGTTCTAAATATAAAGAATCAATTTGTACCTTTTGTGTATGTGGAACATTATGTAGATCAAAGAAATGATCCATCTGATATATCAATGTGATTGGGTCCTTTCCATCAAACTTCCTCATATCGATCTTAGGAACATGGTTGGTCTTCAACCCAAAGTTGGAGTTTCTCCATTCTTGATTCACCTTCCTTGTGTCCTCATCATGAATTTCATGGGATACATTTTCACTTTCAGGTGTCCTCTCTATTAGCAAATTTTTCAATCCTTCCATGATCTCCCCTTTTAAACCATCCATCTTAGTATTTATTCCCTCCAACTTAGCTTCCGTTGAATCCATTATCTCTTGTAGTTCATATTTTTTTACTATCTTATTTTTTAAATCATTTACGTCCCTACAGATTTCTTCACCTTCATCAAGAGTCCAAGTAGGATTTTCCAGAGGATTATTTGGTGTAGAAGTTCCCTTTTTTGGTGGCATGTTGCCAAAGTATCAATTTAAACCTTGATTTTGAGGTGGTTATGCTATACAATCTTCCTTTTATTGTATCTCCAAAATTTTGGCCCTTCTGAGTATGAAATTTTCTTTTTTGTAGCTCTTTGATATTTATTCTTTGCAATGCCACAAGTCTAATCAAAATTGGACGTGCCAAGTGGAATTTATGGTAACTTCCCCGCAACTTTCTGATTTTTGGCCTTTCCAGGAGATCTCACTATTATAGCATGCCTCGCACAAAATAATTGATATAAAATTCTGAAATTCGTACCAGAACTAATAAGGGCTGTCCACTATCGACTGCAGCTAGTCTCACTCAATTTTGATACTCTTGGAAGAATTTATGATTTTTTTATGCAAAACACCTACTTGAGACTAGTCAATAGTACTAGTCAGATACCCTATCTTCCACACAGTGTATCTACAAATGTAAGAGGACCCAGAAGATGAAATTGTTACCACAAAAAAATTACTAATTTCTATGAATATCATCCAGATTACGGGGTCTGAAATGTTACAGAAACAATTTTATATCAAAAATTACGCAATGACTCAATTCGGGATGATTCCAGAACCCTATCTTACAAAGGATTTATATCCGAAAGTATAAGGCCTGAGGAGCTGAAATTGTAACCCAACGTACCTTGATCCATATACTAAATATCCTCCAAGTCATTCCTTCTGAATCATTGTAGAAACAAATTTATACAGAAAATTCCAAGGTGTCTTAGATGTAGCTGCGAAACCCCAAGACCTTGATCTCTGATACCATATGTTAGGAACCAAATATCAATATATCATAGAAAAACCTCAGAATAAGTACTCAACACCTTGAAAAATAGAGAAATTTAGATAATAATCCTCTTGCAGGGGGAAACCTCCTTATTCCCACATAAATGTTCAAATACAAGATAATTCCAAATGAAAATGTCTCCTTGGTATATATAGAAGACTAGGAGGTATAATTACAGCTAATGGACTAAAGATGACATAAATAAAATAGCATTACTAATGTAATATGCCCCAATTAAGGGGTAATGAGCCACTATTTAGGGCTTAACACCCTCTTCTCTTCATAGCTGAGATAATAGTATCACCATCAAACAATGGGAAAAAGTCTTGTATTACATTCAATGGTCTTCCTTTTATAAAATGAGGAAGACCTTTCACCTTTTGTAATAGTGAACAATTACATCTCTTCAACCTCATTAAATGACTTGAATACCCATACATTTTTTTTAAATGAATATATGAGTGTTATAAACATAAGTTAAAACAACTCCCAAGTGGTCAATCTCCCTCTAAGGTTTTTCATGAGTGATATTTATAAAATATATTATGAACTTTTCTCAGTTGTATCCTATTTTGTTCCTTCAATTTTAATAGGTGTTTTTTGGTGTGAATCTGGTAATAGGATCCTTCCATATTATTCTTCTCTTCTTCAAATTTTCAGCGTGCTCTTCTAGGTTTCATTTCACCTCCTAGAACTATAGCCATGGTTGCTTGAACATTGCATAGTCCACTTTTGAATTAAATTCAAGCCTCTTCTATTCCTCAACTTTTCTAGGTATTTATTTCATCATTATGTCAACAATAGTTCTACCATCATGTTCTTCTCTTAGCTATATTTCCAACAAGATATACTATGTATGATTCTATCCTCAGGATCATTAGTTATGGTCATCTAAATTTTCACATATTTTTCTCCTTCAAATTTGTGGCCCTCTTTTGTTGGCATTTTCTAGGATTTTCCATGATTGGTATTCCTTGAATCTTTATTCTAATGTTTTCTCTTTATTGAGGGATTTTCAAAGAGATATCATGGGATTGATTTGGACTCCGAGAGAACAATATATGGTTACCTAAAGTTAGATCTCAACAACCCTTGATTTTCTCATGGGGGGGATCTAAACTGTCGATATTGAACCTTAAAACATTATCCCACGTGCATCAAGAAATTTTATCTCAAATGATTTATATTTTTTTTGGCTCCCTTACTTGGTTTGTGTGTGTAACTAGAGGAAGCATACGACCTAGGGCCCACATCGAAATTTTGGCCAATAAAGCATAGAAAAATAGGAAAATTAAAAAAATGAATAAAATTTAAATTAAATAATAATAAAATAAACTATAGCCCCACCCCCAAAATATCATAAAATAATATACCCTTTCCAGCCTTTGGACTTTGAACTTTGGAAAAATCCAATGTGAGTGACAACTTTGGTGTGTGAAAAAATTCTATGGGAAAAATCTTGAAATGATAGAAACCTGACATGAAAACTTTGAAGAGTGTTGATCCTTGACCAATTTTTGGGAGATACTTGGTCATGTTTGACCATATTTGGGACATTGATAGCCTCTCGAATATGGAGCGCTAGACCAAGAGGATATTGTGGAATCTCGGCCCACTTTTGGGTCCCTTTTCGGATTTTGGGAATATGTAATGGGAAAGGGATGTCAGCCCGTGGGATTACCCACACTTAGGCCCACTTTTTTAATGTATAAATAGATATCTAGGCATATATCAAAATATATAGAGTTGTATGTGATGTAAGATAAGTGATAATAGATTTTGTAATTGCTCTTTACATGACTGTAAGAGGCTTGTAGAGATAAGTGCAAGTCGTTGTAAGGAGTTGTGGAAGTCTTTGAACTATAGCACAAGGAATAAGGATCTAGCAAGCTATGCATATCTTATGTCCTATGCGAAGATGGTTTTTGGTGGCTCTATATTGTAACCGATTGAGGACGCTAATAAATAAGAAGAGTTGGTGGACGTATCCCCAGGGTGGAGGTGAACCACGCAAATCTGTGTGTTACGCTTTGTACTTCGACTTGATGTGTTTATCCCTTCTTTTGCTATGTGCTTCGATATATTTGAATATATATACTTATGCTTTGTGCTTCTTAGAGGTGTGTGAATGTTAGATATGACATGTAGGAAGATGATTAGTGTTGATCTACCAGAGCTGATGTGTTTTACTATTGCTAAGTGATGAAATACCTTAGATATAAGTGAAAGTTGCGATGCTTTGTGCTATCTACGAAGTATAATAAGGGTTGAATATTAACGAATGATCTATGCTAAGTAATCTGTAAGCAATATATTCACATATCTGTGTCCCAGCTAAGGTTGCATACACTTGAGTTCTGCAACCACCCCTACCTCTACCTTGGGTGAGACTTCATCTACTTCACAGGTGTTTCTGAAAGGGCCTATAGTTAGGGATTTGTTGTTGCGCTCTTGATCGTTGAACCCTGGGTTTTCTCTTGTGCCAACAAATGGTTCCGTTGTCGGGACCTGAAACTGTGATTGCTGGGAATTAAGAAAGAAGAGGCTTGTGCAAATGAAATATTTGTGCGTAGATCTATGCCCTAGAACACAGTACCCTACTCGGTTCATAAGCTTTGTGCCAAGAAGAAGGTCATATCTGAATAAAAGAAGCATGATATGAAGAAAAGAGGTAAGATCTGTAATATATGTGCTCTGATAGAGGTAAAAATAGTTAAAGAATCAAGATCTAAAGGCTTTGTGCTTTGTAAAAGTAAGATAAGCAAAAAAATTTGTTTCCAGAATTTGAATTTAGGTATGTTTGATAGATTTTGTCCAATCTTGAAAACTAGGGCACTAATAGATGAAACAAGATTTGATATAAATTGATCTGATAAGAATAATGAAAGATATGTTATACCTATGCATAGAAAGAATGTTTGGACTAACAAATCGATGCAGGATCCTAGAAAGCATTTGTTGCAAGTTAACTCCTATGATCCTAGTGTGCAGTACAGAAGAAGTTGGGGATCATTTCGAATAAAGAGAGGATTAACCCTCTGTTATAGTTGCAGAAGACCAGGACATCTTGCTAAGTAATTCCCTGGTAGAATACCTAGTTGTCTTTGTTGTAAGGCTATGGACCATGAAGTGTTGGATTTCCCTAGAATGATCGCTAAGCTTGAAGCAATGAATCTGAACCAAGAAAACCCTAAGGAAAATCTAGAAAAGGCACAACCCCAACAAGAATTAGAGAAAGTATTGATACAAATGAAGGAGACCCTAAATGACCACTGACATGTCATATTATCAGAGATCTTCAAAGAGAAGGAATGCATCGAAGCAAGAATATGGGACTTCAACATTAACTGTGTTCTGGATGAAGAAACAAAGATGAATATTATGCCAGAAAGAACCTGGGAAGCTATAGGAATGTCTGTTATGATCCCTTCACTAGGAGGAATAAGTTTATTCAGAGGAAAGAAAGAAAACCTATGTGGAAACCTCGCTCGGATACCTATGACTGTCAATGGAACTTCGACAGAAGAATACTTTGATATTATTGAATTTGTTGAGGATAACACCTCATTTAGCATGCTAATAGAAAAACCTTGGATTGATAGAGATCAAGCCAGATGAAAGGAAGACTAAGAAGTTTTGGAACAAAAGAGGCAAGAGTTAAAAGACTTTATGACTAGAAAGATCATGCACTTGATTGAGGAACAGAAGAGCATATCGCAGATATTTAATACTAGAAAATAGGATGTTGAAGGTAAGACAACACTAGAGGATCCTCAGGATATTGAGGTACCTACCCCATGCACATAAGAAGTATTACCCAGACACCCTAGGAAAGAATTTCAATAGCACAAAGCAACTAAGACCAACAAAAAAAAGAGTCAGAATGAGAAAATCATTACCTAGATGAACGTCACTAGTAGAAAGTTAAGAAAGAAAATGGCTAATACTGATATATTACAGGAGGTTCTAGAGGAGACCTCACAAAAATAAGAATTACAGAATTTGAGCTTCGTCGGGATATCAGAACAGTGACATATGGCACTTCGCCATCACAAAGAAATATAGTCGTTGGGACCAAAATATCTGTTCGACTTCCACTTCGAACAGACAGAAAAGAAATAAAGATTCGTCACCTGATCATTGGATCGTGCCATAATGGACAGAACAAGAGTTAATGAAGCCTCATACCCATTGCAAGAGATCCATTAATGAGTTCCTATTTATCCCGTCGTGCCATGCATGAAGAACAATTTTGCCAAATCGAGAATTTGAGCTTGCAATCTTGGTTAATATTGTCCAGTGATCATTACACCCTTACTTTCCATCTTATTGTCGTGTCTACATTACTTCGTGAACCCAATATTATTAACCCTGAGTGATTATGTCCGAGGATCTTAGCGCACTTGAAGAATATGCGAAGGAAGTACTCGTTGATCTCAGGATCGAGAGAGTCATGTTAGAAAGAAGGATGTCTGCAGGTGTGCAAGCATCATCGACAGGAGGAGTCCAAGCTTCTCCATCGACTTCTCATGGAGAAGGAACTTCTAGAATCACGACAGAGATGAGAACAAAGCATAGAGATTATATCGCAAATGCTAAGTTGATCCCAATCATATTACCTGTGTATATACCTTCTCTGAGTGACACAATGAACAGGGATAGCGTGCCTAGAGATTTTGACTATGCCTTGGTCATTCCATACCTCCTGAAAGGGTTATGCATAGTTTGCACAGACCAAGATAAGATAGTAGCACTGAAGTTTAGTGACTTCAACCTTGTAGACCATAAATCTTACAGTATGCTTGCTCCACATAAGTATTTGACGAAGACAAAAGTCAAGAATTCAAAGATTATCCCCCAGCCTTAGACCCATAACCTCGTGTAGTCTACCCTTCTTAATGTTATCAATATCCTGCACTTTAGATGACATCAAGAAGTGAACACATGTGTTAATTTGTTGTTATCATGTTTCCATGGAGGATATTTAGGGATGAAATGACGTATCACAGTGGATCCGACCTTGATCCATCGTATCACCGGGCTGAGCATGCAAGGCCCTGACCCACATGATTTTTACCTTGGAAATACCAGAGATCGAGCCTTATCACAGAAGATAAAAGAGACTTATGGAGATGTCGAGAAGGGCACACATGGCTACAAGGTATCCTATATTCAAAATGATGCAGTACACCTCACCTATTAGTTGATCGTAGGAAAGTTAGTTCGCAAGAACCGACCAACTCAAGTCACATGATTCGTAGTAGACATCGCAGGAAAGTGTGCAGAGGGCCTATAGATGAATTGGGCATAGTACTTGGTAAAATAAATGGAGATCGACTTCATAGAAGCTCAGGACCAAGGATATGAGTTCCATTTCAGTTAGCTCCTGATCTTGGTTGCTTTCATTGCATGGGAGATGTTGGAAGGTACGAACTTCCCGGACATCGAGCCATTTGAATTGTTGGCCACGAAGTTCAGTACCCTATGGTACTTGAATGATATTAATAAACAATGGCATTCAAATGTTGTGTTTCATTCATATTATAATAAGTTTAAAGTAACTATCCAGTCTACATCGCGCATCACTCCGAACACCCTCTACGGGTTTCGGCCCCTGATGAAGTTCAACGTAGACAAACACTTTCTCTACATCACAACGCATGCTGACGAGCACAAGCAGTAGTTACAATCCTATTATATATTAAAATAAGAAGATCTATAGGAGATCACAAATGAATGGTCGACGAACCTCCTTGTTCCAGCTAACCCTACGGACATATATGATGTAGACAGTCCAAAAATTGTTCAGGATCTACCCATACCTAGCATGCGACAAAAGATCAACTAAGTGAAAGACTTAAGTAGTGCCTCGGTGAAGACTGCTTCCATCATGTCAGAAAAAGAGGGTGATGGTGAAGAGTTAGAAGAAGCCAAACAGAAGCACAGAGATGAAGCAGAGCTTTTGAAGAAGAGGAAGGGTTCACCTCAAAAACCTTCTTCCTGAAAGAAGTCCAAAGCTCCCGTGACTAAGCTGCAGACCACACTGACTCTAGACGACTTCAATTTCATCGTTGCATCCCAGAATGATGTTGCGCTGGAGATAGTAGAGACACAAGAGGGGAAGTAGGAGAAGATGTATAATCGTATTGATATTGAACTCCAAGGGGTGCAGTAGGCACTACAATCTAGCCACATAGTCTCCACTACGCCTATCACAATAGGAACACCAGAACTAGGGGATGAGCCAGATCAACTCCATTAGATTGTTGATACATTCGAAGCTCGCCTTTGATAGGCTCAAGAAGAAATAGCAGAAGCCACTCAAGATTTAACATAGGTACAGGGAGTTCTTATGGAGCAGTGCAGCACGTCAGAATGAGAAAAGATTGCTCTCCAAGAAAAATCAGATGCAGAGAAAGAAGAGCTACAACAAAGCAATGAACAATTTCTCGCAGAGCAACTTGAGATAAAGGAACTAGTCAATAGAAAACTTCTCTTTGTGATCATCGTCGAACTACAAAAAAAATAATGGGTTCCACATTAGCTGGCACAACTGGAAGTAGTAATTCAGAAGCTCCAACAATGCATTGCATATCTATATCTTCGCGCAGTACCTGAGACCCCATAGGAGATCAGAGACAAAAGAGAAATAACTTCCCGTAGTGCAGTTGATAGACTGAAATATATGGCCTTGGAGTGCAAGTAGCTGAGTAGCCACAACGCCCAGACATATGAGAACATCACCGAAAACCTAGAGTTATATAAATTGGAGTCACAGCTCCAGGAGGTGAAGTATGAAGATGAAAACCTACAGATGCAGTTGAAGGCCCTGTCACCCATAGAAAGAATGAAGAGATCTCATGAACAGTGTATGGCCCAACAACAAATCCATTCGATCTAGAGAAAAGTGATGGAAGTGACTCAACGACTTCAACCAGTGCAAGATAAGTCATGTCAGCTGTTCACAGAGGTTGAAAGATGAGGAGCACAACTAGAATAGGTTGTGAGTGCAGTGGAAAAATGCCTAGAGGGACCTCCCAATAACACACTCATCCAGGAGTTTGTCGAGCAAGAGACCGTAGCACAACAGCAGGTTGAAGTAGATCAATCCAAGCTCGAGGCATTCGAGGTAGAATTGATCAGACTAGAGTGACTCAGGATGAGTCACAAGTGAGTGTTGGGGGCTTGTTATCCCTTAACCAAGTTTTGCGAGGTACTTGGTCATGTTTGAATATTTTTGGGACTTCGACAACTTGTCGAAGATGGAGCACCAGACGAAGCGGAGATTACGGAATATCGGCCCACTTTTGGGTCCCTTTTGGGTTTTTGGGAATATGTAATGAGAAAGGGATGTCGTCCCATGGGTTTACACATGCTTAGGCCCACTTTTGTAATGTATAAATTGATATCTATGCATCTATCAGAAGATATAGAGATGTATGTGATATAAGTTAAGTGTTAATAGATTTTGTAAGTTCTATGTGCATGATTGTAAGAGGGTTGTAGAGCTAAGTGCAAGTCATTGTAAGGCGTTATGGAAGGCTTTGTGTTGTAGCACAAAGAAGAAGGATCTAGTGAGTTGCACAGATCTTTTGTCCTATGCGAAGAAGGTTTTTGGTGGCTCTGTGTTGTAACCAATTGAAGATGCTAATAAAGAAGAAGAGTTGGTGGACATAGCCACAGGGTGGGGATGAACCATGCAAATATGTGTGTTACACTTTGTGCTTCGACTTGATGTGTTTATCCGTTCTTTTTCTAAGTGCTTCGATATATTTAAATAGATCTACTTATGCTTTGTTCTTCTTAGAGGTGTGTGAATGTTATATATGACATGTATGAAGATGCTTAGTGTTGATCTACCAGATCTGATCTGTTTCACTGTTTCTAAGTGTTGAAATACATTAGATCTAAGTGAATGTTGCGATGCTCTGTGCTATCTACGAATTATAATAAGGGTTGAATATTGACGAATGATCTATGCTAAGTACTCTGTAAGCGATATAATCACAGATCTGTGTCCCAACTAAGGTTGCATACACTTGAGTCCTGCAACCACTCTTGCCTCTACCTCAGGTGGACTTCATCTGCTTCACAGGTGTTGCCGAAAGGGTCAATAGTTAGGGATTTTTTGGTGCGCTCTTGAGTGTTGAACCCTGGGTCTGAACATGTGCCAACAAAGAGTTAAACCATGAAAAAAAATAAAAAAATAATGAGAGTGTTCAATATTTGGAAAAATAGGTAGAGGTGAGGTAAACTTGATGGCTCATAAATTTGATGGGTAAAACCTCTCATGGTGGATTTCCTGAAGATATAATCTCAAAAGTCTATGTCTAAAAAAATATTAAAATAATACTAGGGTGTTTGGACTTTGGGATTTGGTAAAATCCAAGGTCAAACCTCCAATGGGTGAATCTTTCAACCAATTAATCTTTTGATGCATGAAAACCCTGAAGTGCATAGTCTGAAATGAATAATTCACAATGGGAAATAAAAATAAGTTAATATAAGGTACTCGAGAAGGTATGGTTTCAAAAATATAGGGGAGGGTGTGCCATGGTAAAATTCTGATGGGTAAGTTCTGAGAGGGTAATCCTGAATTATATTAAAATATTATAATATTGTCATTACAAGGTATTATGGGAGGATGATATTCTGAGAAAGTAAGGGAATATTGTCCGAATTGTAACTACATGGTATTACTAAAATAATGAAGCCATATGGAGGTGAATCCCGATGAAAATTGAGTGGGAAGGAGAAATTTAAAAAATAATCAAGTCATAGAATTAAAAATAAATAAAATCAATAAACAATATGTGTGTGTATGAAGAAAATGTATTTACTGCTTGGAGGTCATAAGTTCAAATCCATAAGGGGGTAGGGTATGTATACCTCTGTCGACTTTAGTAGTCAAATTGTTGCATGAAGGGGGTAGGGTATGTATACCTATTTCGACTTTAGCAGTCAAATTGTTGCATGAAGGGGGTAGGGTATATATACGTCTGTTGACTTTCACAGTGAAATTGTTTCATGGAGCGAGTCGATTGAAGACAACCAAACGGGTCTCATACACCAATTTAGTGTCTAGATTGGTCATGACCTTAAAATAAAATTATTATTATTATTATAGAATACAAATAAAGTAAAATAATAAATAAAACACAATACAATAGAATCATACAACCTGGGACTTAGGTAAAAATGGGAGAAATAAAATAAAATAAAAATGAAATAGGAAAAAATAAATAAAAATAAGAAACAAAAGGCACATTCTTCTAGAATGTCCTGCGTATACCCAATTTAGATCTCAATTTCCAAATATTTTCCACAATAATAACCTTCCTAACATTCTAATTCATCAAACCTTTAGTGATGTTGGAGCGCTTCTTTTAATGCTTTTCAAGCATCGAAATAACATTTTAAGGAAATCCAAGTAATCTCTTTCTTTTCTTAAGGTCCAATAGACCAATTTTGGTCTCAGTGGACATTAACCATCACCATAATCATCATCACACACACACACACACACACACACATGCAAAAAGGTCAAATTTTATCCAATTTCATGAGAACATGAAAAAATAATAAGAATATATATATGAAAAATATACATTAGGGAGTTAAGGAAAAATGTACAATGTAAGAAATAATTTCAATAAGTGTTGTCCTCACACAATAGCCTCCCAATTTTCTTGTCTTATCCTCTCTCCAAGACAACAAATTGGGACCCCCTTCAATTTTTCCAACCGGAACAATCACACTCTCTCCCTCGTGAAAATGGCTACGCTCATGTTTTCCTCTCGTTCTCCCTGCCTCATGATAAGTTACTCCTTAGATCATTTCTTCTAGATTATCAACACTTTGGTGAGACCCCTCTTCCTGCATTGATACATGGCCTTCCGATACATGCATCCTTCTTTCACCTTTTCATTGACACACCATAAATTTTTCCATCATTTGATCATCCACCTCACTTTGAACTCAGCTAATGTGCTATCACGCTTCTTGCAAACCTCACTAAAACACATCTTCATCGTATGTGAAGTTTTCATGATCAATGGCGTATCAACGATATTGGTCACATTATTATATCCATCACATGCACACCTTTCACCGACTGACTCCCTTCCACTCACATTGTTGCATCACATAAAAATCACCCTCTCTCCTTTTCACTTTGTTGCACTGCATATTGACCATGTTCGCCTCTTCATCCCCAATTCACTACTCGTTGAAAGTTTTCCCTCTCTTATCACAAATGTGTCAATAGAAGGATGTAAACCTCTCTTCATCATCGAGCACATTGATGATGATATTCTCCCTCTTGCCAATGTTGATCAAGTCAACATAGCCCACTTCCATCTTCATTACTATCGTGTCCCCCTCCCAACTCAGACAGTTCTTACAATGCTTTTCGATCATTCTCCTAAAAATTTATGGCGACTACGATCTTCACACCTAATAAAAACGCCAATCAATGATCACTTATCGTATTTCACCTTTGCCATACTAAAATGATGACTAAGTTTGCAGTGTCATTAATAGATTTCATCATGCACATCGTCCTAGCTTGATTATTTCACATTTCTTTATTTTATGACTAATTTTGGATTGCAAAAAAATCATCTAGCATCATATGGTTAACCATAACACATGTTCATCTTGCATTGGATCTGAGATACACTTCAGAAGAAATTCAATCCCTCTAGCCCCTAGGCAATACCAAGCACTCCAAATGTCACTTGGTTGTTTTGATCAATTTATATTTCTATTCCCTAGACATATTACCTTAGCTTTAGTGAATTATCTAAGAACCTACATATCACATATGACTCAGGAACTGAAAAAAATAGATTTAGGCGAAGCAATAACAATAATGGGACACATACTTCCATTGAAAACACCTTTGAGAAAAAAATTTGAGTATTAGACAAAGTGTATTAATCAACAACAAAATAGGCCTACTATATATGTTACGTAAGTACTATCCCAATGCAATTGATGGAATCGAAATCCAAGGTTTGAAAGTGCCAAAAAAATCATCTAGGATTTCCTGCCAAGTAAGCCTCGATAGTCGTGGCCATCATTTTTCATGGATCCAATAAAATGATGGAACAAAATGTTCAGTTATCATTACAAAAGAATCTCTTTTTGTTCTCCATGTTGCAAGAAATGACACCTCAATAAAGCATCGTATGAGGAATTTATGGGATTTCAAACTCAAGCTCTCATTGTCTCTTGCCATCTCGACAGTTAGAATTTTTTCCAATTTTGATTTCACCAGAAGGATAAGTTCCCTTTGAATCCTCCAAAGTGATTCCAAATATTTCCCGTTAATTCCTTTCATACATATCGAAAAAATTAGAAAAAACTACTCTGATACATATCGAAAGACTTAGTTCAAAACACTCTGATACAAGTCAAAGGAGTTAGTATTAACTCCTTCGATGGAAAGTTGGAGGAGTTAATATTAACTTATCTAATGGAAAATCGAAGGAGTTAGTACTAACTCCTCTGATACAGGTCAGAGGATTTAGCAATAACTCCTTCGACCAGGTTGGAGGAGTTAGTACTAACTCATATGAATATGCCGAAAGAATTAGTACTAACTCCCATGAAAAAATCGAAGGCGTTAGTACTAACTCCTCCTAAACTAAAAGCAATTCCTCTCATAAATCAACCATAACATTTGACTCGATTGTTTGTTGTGCACGTTCTTTATACCGTTGGAAATGTATTTACAATATATACAACTTAGTTTTTAAATGATTTAAAAATTTATTGATGCATGGTATACGTAGTTTTATATTAATATATAGTACATTGTTCGCAGCCTCCAAAAATGTAGCGCCTCAATCATGAGTGGAAAAATCAGGGATTAAATCCAGGGAAGCTTACTTGACATTCCAATTATTTTATTTCCCATTCATGTGCATTTTAATTATTAGTGTTTATGGTTTATTTGGATTTAATCTCATCTATTGTATGTTGAATGGTGTTAGGTACTAATACCTAGAGGGATATGCCCTTTTACAATGCAATCCACAACCAAAGAAAATAAAACAATAAAATGATGTCGATTGTTCTAACAACGGGAAGAAGTGACGGGAACCAAGCTTGAACTACTAAAGAAGGAGTCTAAACCCTATGACTATCTATGACCCAATGCCCAAGCCAATCATTATGATGGACAAGGTGCACTATGACAAAAAATCATGATGGTCCACCAACACTAGGAGACAAATTCGAAATGTAACTGTTGTTCTTGTTACTCATCATCAAAGAGAGTATGAGTAAAAATGTTGGAAGATGAAAGTTCACTGAGGGAGATGAAAGGAAAAAAATATTATTGAACATCAATAAATACTAGATTTGAACCTAAAGGAAGGGATTTTGTCTCTTCAAACATTATGCATGTTGAAACATATATATTTTTCTAAAACCTTAGACTAAAATAAATTTCATTTTTGTTAAAATAAAGAAAAAAGCACAAAAATGCACTTGGATAATCACAGTCAAAATGAAGCATTCCAATCAATCCAATGGTTTAAGTGTCTTAGAAGATTATGGAGCTGCCTTTTCAATTGATGAATCAATCTATATAAAGTTTTTCTTTTGAAATTTCGGGAGTCGGGGTTTCGTGAAGTACAAGGGTTCAATATTCAGCATCTTTGAAGTCCCGATACCTAAACTCACGAAAGTATTAAATGTTAAGTCGGGTTCATTAACGATTAAGTAAGATTAAAAAACAGTAAATCTCATCGGGACTTTGCGATTTAGGATGTTATTACATATAAAGTCTTTGAAGTCTAGATACCCGAAACCGCGACGTTTTAAAACTAATCTTTATAAATTAAGAGAGTTAAATATGATTATAGTTAATTAAAACTTGTCGCGACTTCACGTTTCGTAAGTCTTAGTTTAAATTGATTTAAAGATCCTCGAGACCTAAAACACCGAAACTTGATTAAGTGATAGGTATGATTAATTAAGTTACTAAATCAGGATTATACTCTAATTAATCTATTTCTCAAAATTAACTCAGAGACATTCAAATTTTGCGTGTTTCCCAAGATATCGACCATAAATGACATTAATATCTAATTTAGTGAAATCATTCCAAATAAGATCATATTTTAACACCCAAATATTTTTATTAAAGGAATTAAATGCATTGACAGTGAAGGTATACACATGGTTTATGCATTTAAGGAAAAAAAGATATTTAGTTCTGAATCACTTCCTTGTTTTCTTAGATATGGCTTAGCTAAATAACTAGCTTTCTCCATTCTCATTCTATGTAACAAGTAAAAGAACTCTGAATTTGATATCATGGCTCCACGGAAAGCACCTAAAATAGCTAGTGAAAGTTCTGGCCAGAACACATATGTTATTTCCGATACTTTGCCGAGAAGTATAAACATAGTTAAATGTAATGGACCTCAAATTCACCATAAAAAAAAAAATCTGTGACATAATTCAATTTCGTTTAAGATTAGAAATTAAGAGAAGGTAAGATTCATTTCTATCCATAATGTCATTTTTACACTAGTCTATATTACTTTGAACCGAAAAGCTTATGTGGGTAAATTCTTTCCATAAATTCTATCACTTCCCTTGACTCTCAAACTACTCCAACATACTTCTTTGTACATAGGCAATGTCTAAACTCAGGTCAAAGGAACCTTTGATGTTCAGAGAGATAAATCTCAAAAGGGATAGCAACTTTGAAGTATTCAAAGGGATGTAGAGATCGAAATCATCTTGCAGAGGTCAAGTTCAGGTGGAAGAACGCCGAGTCATTTTGGCCAGAGATCCTTGAGCGGAATGAATGAACGGTGAAATTTCTTCGTGGGGAAGTACCGAAATCCCATAGACCGTTGGATCTCTTAGATCTGTGGGGAGGTTAAGACTGATCATCTTTTAGTGTTCAGAAGTTTAGGAAGAGTAGCGGCCGTTGGATGAGAAGCAATAAGAGTCATTGATCTCCCGCTTCAAATTTTGCTATTTCAGAGTTCAAGGTTTGGAGCAACAAGGGATTTTGGAGTTGTTGCATCGTGAACTTCTGGTTCGTGAAATCCCAAAATAATTGGGACCATTGATCTCATGCAAAAAGGCTAAAACCCATTAAGCCCCTTCTTGGCATTTTGGGTCCCGAGAGTTCAAAGGGCCTAGAAACGTTGCATCCGGAATCACGAAACCCCAAAATGTGAAAAGGCCAAGACCCATTAAGCCCCTTTTTGGCATTTTGGGTCCTGGGAGTTTGAAGGGCCTAGAAACGTTGCATCCAGAATCATGAAATCCTGAATTGCAAAACCTCGAAATCCTGAACTCCGAAACCTCGAAGTGTTGGGCCCATAGTCCTTTCGCATTTTGCAATTCGACACTTCTTGTTTCATTATGTTTGTGCATCAGGGGTTCGTAAACCTCGAAATCCTAAACCCCAAAAACCCCAAAATACTGGGCCCATAGTCCCTTTCTCCTTTCACAATTCGGAAAACAACCTGGTCTTTTGTCTTTTGTGTTCGGTGCTTTTAATCACCGAAACTCGATTGACTTTAGATTTTCACACCATTTTGTTCTCTAAGGTTTAAATCATTAAACAAAAGTCTAAGTCATTTTTGGTAAAGGTCCTGATTAATCATATCCGAACCCTTGTGCTTACGGAGCATTACAGTTGCCCAATTTAAAATGGGTCATTCAAATTCGATTCCCTTAGACTTTTATCGGGTTTGGAAAAAGGGGAAAAATTTCCCAAAGATAACTGCAGATTTGGTCCTGGTGGTTACAGTATAACTTTTGTAGAAATTTCTTCTGCAGGATTGTCCTATTCATTAGAGTAAAATAAATATTTGATAACCGATTACTGCTCGGGTCTCGTTATGCCCTAAATTTTAAATATCGGGGTTATTGCCTTGAAGACAGGCCCTATTTTCAAATGCTAGATGTTGGACCGACTTATGCTAGCTCTATAATACTAAATCATTTTATCTCATTTCAACATTCCTTATAATTATTACCAATGTGGTTTAAATCTGCAATAGCGATTATTTAGATTGGATATAATGGTCCGAGTAAAGTTTTGATTATACGCTTTTCCTTCCACAATAATATATGTATATAAATTTGTACACATAGGTATTTAAAAGTTTTAAATCCCATAATTACTTCCACAATAGTGTCTGCACAAATCTTATATTCAAAAACAAAATAACCGGATATACATATGAGACATTGGTCTGGTGGTGATCTCTAGCATAATATAATGAAATAACATTCTATTTAGCATAGCTATGTTTTCTAATAAATTACCAAACCTCGATTTCCATCTGGTAAAGACACTAAAATAGTTTTTCTCGATAGTTAACAATTTAAACTCTAGGGGTTTTACCTATATTTCATTTCATTCCTTCATAATTATATAAAATAGATGCAATTTGATCAGTAAATAATTCATCGTGGCATGCATGAAAAGAAGGAAAGGTTTACATATCTGGAACAGTTCACAGAAAGACAAAGGGAACAACCACGTTCCTCCCAACCGTAGAATAGGGAAACCAAAAGTCACTTGCCCGATTCACCCACTATCCTGACCATGAATCCATGAGGACGAACTTGGAAACTCCTCCTCATCAACGTCCTTCAATTCCCAAAGTTATCCTCTTTCCTCACACTTACTCAACAGTGCTCATAAAAACAAGGAAAATCCATTTCGACAGACGCCTCTTGCCTCACACTCAATCCTTAGTGTTCATAACAACAAAAGAGCCCAAAATCTTTTCCCTGACATACTTGGCAACGTCCTGCCTCCTCACATATGCTATTTATCAATTTTGCCTAGGTCTTTTTCCCTCCCTTGGGAGGGCGGGGGATTTTCGCAGCTTTCTAAGTCCCTAATTTTCATGGGCTTCCAATGGCCAAATCTCTGATTTTCCACTTGTAATAATCAACCCAGAGGTAGTTCTAACATGTTCCCCACTCATGGAGTCATGGTCAGCTGATTTTAACATGGTTGTTCCATTTGTCCTCTTGTAATTAATATAAATATTATGTTTCTGTACAAGTGTCATAATCGGATAGTTAGTTGAGTCCAATCAGATCTTTGTCCAACAGTCATAATAATTAATTACAAATATCAAATTCGAAATTTGAAATTGCCATAAATGGCAAAAATTTTCCAAATTCGAATTTATTAAAAACGGAAATAAATTTCCAGCAAATTTAAATTTCAAAAATATTTTATTTTTTAGGGATATCACATCCTTTCCCCCTTCAGTAAAACACTATTATCAGTGTTCATTCCTTTCTTGGAACAGAGTTGGATGAGATTTCCACAAATCTCCCTCCAACTCCCAAGTGGCCTCCTTAGGACTAAAGTTCTTTCATTGCACCTTTACCTGAGTGACAACTCTATTCCAAAGTGCTATTTCTCTCCGATCTAGAATGCATAGGGGTTCCACCTACACCAAGTGCTAATCAATCATATGAGTAGGGTCATGAATATACTTTTTCAATAGAGAAACATGAAATACATTATGAATTCTTAGATTAGCTGGAAGTGCAAGTTGATATGCTACGGGTCCAATTCAAGCTAGTATCTCGAAGGGCCCACAAAACGTGGGTGCCAGCTTGACATAGCTCCCTAACTTCAACGATATTTTTCGGGCTTTGACCTTCAAATAAACATGGTCTCCTACTTGAAATTCCAAGTGTCTTATTTTTTGATTTGCATAGCTCTTTTGTCTGTCCTGTGCTTCTCTCAAGTTATGTTGTACCTTCCTTACCATGTTCGCAATTTATTGGAGCATCTCGGGTCCAACCATGAGTCGGTCAGCCAGGTTATCCCAACTAATTAGAGTTGTACACTTTTTTCCATACAGTATTTCGAAAGGGCTCAACTTAGCCTAAGTTTGGTACCCATTGTTATATGCAAATTCTACCAGGTGTAGGTAGTCTTCCCACTTGTTCGGTTTTGTTCTTACATACATGCAGAGCCCATCCTCTATGATTTGGTTTTTCCTTTCGGTATTTCCATCTGTTTGGGGATGATAGCTCGTACTGAAGTTCAAGTTAGTGTTTAGTCCTACAAACAATTCCTTCCGAAAAGCGGATGTAAATTTTACATCTCTATCTAAAATCACCATTTTAGGAATACCATGCAATCTAAAAATTTATTTCATGAATATTTCAGCAATGTTTATAGCTTTAAAAGTAGACTTTATAGGAACAAAGTGTGCAGACTTACTGAGTTTATCGATTACAACCATGATAGAATCATTATGTTTCTGAGTTATAGGCAAACCTATTATAAAGTTTAGTGATATGGTCTCCCATTTCCATTCTGGTACTAGTAATGGATGTAATAGGTCAGTTGGATGCTGGTGTTCGACCTTAACCTGCTAACAATCCTGGCACCTAGCCAAGTATTCTGCTATTTCACCTTTCATATTAGGCCAGTAAAATAGTTTTCTAAGTGATGTTATCGTTTTTTGGTAACTTGGATGACCAGAATATGGTTTCTTATGCACTTCATCCAAAACTATTAATTTTAACTCTGTTAAATATGATATGTAAAGTCTATTTTTAAATCGTAATAATCCCTTCTTATCGATACTTAGATCTGGTTTATCCAAGTCTGCGATACTGTTTTGTAATTCTGCCATCATCTTAGTGTAATTTCTGTCATTGATACCAGTTGTCCTTACCTTTTGCTCCAGATCACTTTCTACCTTGTTGATATTTACCTCAAATAACCCATATTGGACTCTTCTTCTTAAAGCATCTGCTACTTTATTTTCTTTTCCCTTGATATGTCTGACTTCGAAGTTGAATTCGCTCAAGAAGGCTAAGCATTTGGCTTGTCGTGCATTGAGATCTAGTTGACTAAATAGATATTTCACATTGTTATTATCCATCAATAGTAGAAATTTCCTTCCCATTATATAGTGTTGCCACATTTTTAAGGCATGTATTACTGCTGCCAATTCTAATTTATGAGTGAAATAATTTCACTCATGTTCTTTTAATTTCCAGGACTCGTAACAAATCATGTGCCCTTCCTGAGTTAGAACACCACCTAGTCCTCTTTACTTCCATCAACACATACTGTGAAGTCTTTATTTGGGATTTCTACCTTCAAAATGGGTGCCGATGTCAATAATTCCTTCATCTTGTTAAAACTGTCTTGACACTTTTGTGACCAGTTAAACTTGGTTGCTTTATTTTGTAATGATGTGATAGGGTAGGCTATCTTGGAAAATCCTTCTATAAACTTATGGTAATATCCGGTGATTCCCATGAATGACTGGATATCTGCTACAGCCTTAGGTACTGGCCATTCCATAGTGGATTTTGTCTTTTTTGGGTCTACGGCAATACCTTCCGAGGAAATGACATGTCCTAAATATTGTATCTCTTTTTGATAAAAGTCACACTTGTCAAATTTGGCGTACAGTTTGTGTTTCCTCAACATTTGCAGAACTATCCTTAAGTGTTCATCATGTTCTTTTTCTGTCTTTGAATAGACAAGAATATCGTCGATAAATACTACTACGAACTTGTCTAAGTACTGACTGAAAATGTTGTTCATCAAACACATAAATGTGGCTGGTGTGTTAGTGAGTCTGAAAGGCATGACTACAAACTCATAGTGTCCATATCTTGTTCGAAAAGTTGTCTTGTTTATGTCCTTGTCCTTTATCCTAACTTGATGATAACCAGATCGTAAATCCAATTTTGAAAAGATCTTGGCCCCACCAACTTGATCGAACAGATCATTTATCCTTGGTAAGGGGAATTTGTTCTTAATGGTCATTTTGTTCAGTTGTCTATAATCGATACATAGTCTTAGAGTACCATCTTTCCTTTTCACAAAGAGGACTGGTGCTCCCCATGGAGAGACACTCGGTCTGATATACTCTTTGTCCAACAATTCTTGTAATTGTATTGTTAATTCTGTCAGTTATGGTAGACTCATTCGGTAGGGTGCTTTCGAGATAGGGGCTGATCCGGGTAGTAAGTCTATGGAAAAATGTATTTCCCTTCTAGGAGGTAATTTTGGTATCTCATCCATAAACATGTCTTTGAATTCACGTAGGACAACAAAGTCTTCTAACTTGGGCTTATCTTCTTTTCCTAATAGATTCGTTACTTGGATGGTATAAACTTGACATCCCTTTCTAATACATTTCTTGAGTTGCATCGCTAAAACTTGTTTGATTGATACAGGTTTAGGTATGCCTTAGGCTATTCTAATAGTGCCAAAATTATATTTATAACTAAGTATCTTTGTATAACAATCTAGTACTTCTTTTTGTTGTTCCAACCAATCCATCTCGATAATCATATCATAAGATCCTAGTGGTAGGATGTTCAAATTGGTCCTTATATTTTGACCATCTAAGCTGAACTCAAGATCATAAATAAACTCAACTACTTTTCTTTTAGTACCTGTTTCTAGTTGTACAAGCCATGATTTTGCGTGCTTCAGTTTCTTAAGTTTATTCGACTCTACTACATCGGGAGTAATATAACTTAACGTAGCTCCAGGGTAAATTAAAACAAAAATTCGAGTGTCATTGATTTTACCTTTGATTTCTATCACCGAGGACTGGTGGTCATCTTGTTGACCATATATGGCTGGATTTATCCGATGCAGACTTCTGCCCACATCTCCCACTGTCGAGGCTTCCTGCAAATCATGAACAACAGTTCTGTTGGTTTTGATTAAACATGGATAGTTCCTCTTTAGATGAGGTTGTCCCCAAACTTCTTTGTTTCCAGGTTTACCAGTTTAACACTACCTTGTGTATTCGAATGATTGGAGTGAAAATCCTTCCCTGGGAAACTTTTTTCTGTATCCCGATAAGGATTTGGCTAGTATCCCTTCTTCCGCTGGTTCATTCGATCTTGCTTCTTATCCTTCCAGGTCTTGGGAAACTCTTCCCACTATTTATACTGGTCATATCACATTCGTTCTTTCCTGAATACCTCACTCAAGGATTTGGGGTTGTCAAACTCAATTCTATCCCGGTAGGCCTGTGGTAAACAACTTAAGAATCGCTTGATTTTTACCTTATCCTCCCGGATGTACGGTACAAACCTTAGTAGTTCCCAAAATTTATTTATAAGGTCCTCCATCGTCATCTGTCCGAGTCGTAACTCATAAAATTATTTCATCTTCCTTTCATAATAGCTTTCAGAAAGGTATTGTTTCTTGAAATACTTCTTAAAGTCGTACCACTCCAACTATTTCTCCTTTAGGCCCTTGGACAATTTCAGGTCCTGCCACCAAATGCTAGCCTTCCCCTTCAGATTGTAGATGGCCATTATGACCTTCATGTTGCTAGAATAGGTGTAGATTTGGAAGTATTTTTTGATGTCCGACAACCATGCCTCAACTTCTTCTCCTATCCTAGA
Source organism: Picea engelmannii (assembly GCA_009831015.1). Taxonomy (NCBI): domain Eukaryota; kingdom Viridiplantae; phylum Streptophyta; class Pinopsida; order Pinales; family Pinaceae; genus Picea; species Picea engelmannii. The sequence goes on along the minus strand of ML776915.1, from coordinate 121,960 downwards.
TTCTCCATCAAAGGTAGATGGTTTAATCTCTTTAAATTCTCCTTCAAGGTGGTCTGTTTGTTTTCTTTTTCTGTCTGGTATGGTTTTGTCTTCAGCGTAAGGTGTCCCTTTAGATGAATTGTCTTCCTTTTCTGTTTCTGCACTAGAATTCTTGGAGGCCCTTTTGCTGACCTCCTCATCATGTTTATCATCTTTTGGGATTTTCTTGGTTACTATACTACGTAGCATGACTTCATTTATCTCTTGCTATTCCTGTTGTGCTTTCTTCAATTTTTCATTGTTGGCCTTGAAAACCTGCAGTTCAACAATAAGATTCCTCATTGTTTCCAACACATTCCTGGGTGAGCTTCCATCACTGTTATGTCTAGGATCTCTAGGAGGTCCATGCTAAGGATTCCCTTCCATCCTGATTTCTGCACCTTCTTGAGATGCCATAATCAACACAAAACAGAAAGGATTTTTATTTGTAACCAAAAGATTTATTAGGTTTTTCATCAATCAAAATATATTCGAAGCAATTAATGTGGCCCTGTTCAGGCCCAGTGTTGTAACTTTCGCTCTGATACCATATGTAATGGACCTCAAATTCACCATAAAAAAAATAATTCTATGACATAATTCAATTTCGTTTAAGCTTAGAAATTAAGAGAAGGCAAGATTCATTTATGTCCATAATGTCATTTTTACACCAGTCTAGATTACTTTGAACCAAAAAGCTTATGTGGGTAAATTCTTTCCATAAATTCTATCACTTCCCTTGACTCTCAAACTACTCCAACATACTTATTTGTACATAGGCAATGTGTAAACTCAGGTCGAAGGAACCTTTGATGTTCAGAGAGATAAAGATCAGAAGGGATATCACCTTTGAAGTATTCAAAGGGAGGCGGAGATCAAAATCATCTCGCAGAGGTTAAGTTTAGGTGGAAGAACGCCAAGTCATTTTGGCCAGAGATCCTTGAGAAGAATGAACGAACGGTGAAATTTCTTCATGGGGAAGTACCGAAATTCCATAGATCGTTGGATCTCTTATATCTGTGGGGAGGTTAAGACTGATCGTCTTTTAGCATTCAGAAACTCAGGAAGAGTAGCGATCGTTGGATGAGAAGCAACGGGATCCATTGATATCCCACTTCGAATTTCTCTATTTCGAAGTTCAAGGTTTGGAGCAACAAGGGATTTTGGAGTTGTTGCATCGTGAACTTCCGATCCACAGAATCCCAAAAGAATTGAGAGAATTTCTCTCATACGAAAAGGCCAAAACCCGTTAAGCCCCTTCTCGGCATTTCGGGTCCCGAGAGTTCGAAGGGCCTAGAAATGTTGCATCCGGAATCGCGAAACCCCAATATATGAAAAGGACAAGACCCGTTAAGCCCCGTTTCGACATTTCGGGTCCCGGGAGTTCGAAGGGCCTAGAAACGTTGCATCCAGAATTGCGAAATCCTGAATCGCAAAACATCAAAATCCCGAACTCCAAAACCCCAAAGTGCTGGGCCCACAGTCCTTTCGCATTTCACAATTTGACACTTCTTGTTTCATTATGTTTGTGCATCAGGGGTTTGTAAACCCCGAAATATCGAACCTTGAAAACCCCGAAATATTGGGCCCACAGTCCCTTTCGCCTTTCACAATTTGGCAAACAACGTGGTCTTTTGTCTTTTGTGTTCGGCGTTTGTAATTGCCGAAAGCCGAGTGACTTCAGATTTCCACACCATTTTGTTCTCTAAGGTTTAAACCATTAAACAAAATTCTAATTCATTTTTGGTAAAGGTCCTGATTAAGCGTCTCCGAACCCTTGTTCTTACAGAGCATTACAGTTTCCAAATTTAAAAGGGGTCATTCAAATTCGATTCCCTCGGACTTTTATCAGGTTTGGAAAAAGGGGAAAAAATTCCCAAAGATAACTAGGGATTTGGTCTCGGTGGTTATAGTATAACTTTTGTAGAGATTTCTTCTATAGGATTGTCTTATTCATTAGAGTAAAAGAAATATTTGATAACCAATTACTGCTCGAGTCTCGTTATGCCCTAAATTTTAAATACCAGGGTTATTGCCTTGAAGACAGGCCCTGTTTTCAAATGCTAGATGTTGGATCGACTTATGCTAGATCTATAATATTCAATCATTTTATCTCATTTCGGCATTCCTTATAATTATTACCAATGTGTTTTAAATATGCAATAACGATTATTTAGATTGGATATAATGGTTCGAGTAAAGTTCTGATTCTATGTTTTTCCTTCCAAAATAATATATGTATATAAATTTATACACATAGGTATGTAGAAGTTTTAAATCCCATAATTACTTCCAGAATAACCTCTGCACAAATCTTATATTCAAAAACAAAATAACCGAATATACATATGAGACATTGGTCTAGTTGTGATCTCTATCATAATATAATGAAATAGCATTCTATTTAACACAACTATGTTTTCTAATAAATTACCAAACCTCAATTTCCATCTGGTAAAGAGACTAAAATAGTTTTTCTCGATAGTTAACAGTTTAAACTCTAGGGGTTTACCCTATATTTCATTTCATTCCTTCAGAATTATATAAAATAGATGCAATTTGATCACTAAATAATTCATCCTAACATGCAAGCAGAGAAGGAAAGGCTTACATATCTGGAATAGTTCACGAAAAGACAAAGGGAACAACCACGTTCCTCCCAATGGTAGAATAGGGAAGCCAAAAGTCACTTGCCCGATTCACCCCCTAGCCTGACCATGAATCCATGAGGGCAAACTTGGAAAATCCTCCTCATCAATGTCCTTCAATTCCCATAGTTATCCTCTTGCCTCACACTTACTCAACAGTGCTCATAACAACAAGAAAAATCCATTTTAGAAGACTCCTCTTGCCTCACACTCAATCCTTACTGTTCATAATAGAGAGAGAGCCCAAAATATTTTCCCCAGCATACTTGGCAGCGTCCTGCTTCCTCACATATGTTATTTATCAATTTTTCCCAGGTCTTTTTCCCTCCCTTGGGGGGGGGGGGGGGG
>ML776915.1:92224-118872 GCA_009831015.1 Picea engelmannii | reverse complement strand
ATTTTTAGGGGCTTCCAGTGGCCAAATCTCTGATTTTCCACTTGTAATAATCATCCCAGAGGTAGTTCCAACATGTTCCCCACTCATGGAGTCATGGTTAGCTGATTTTAACATGGTTGTTCCATTTGTCCTCCTGCAATTAATATAAATACTATGTTTTTATACAAGTGTCATAATCAAATAGTTAGTTGAGTCCAATCAAATCTCTACCCAACAGTCATAATAATCAATTACAAAGTACAAATTCGAAATTTGGAATTGCCATAAATGGAAAAAAAATTACAAATTCGAATTTACTAAAAACGGAAATAAATTTCCAGCAAATTTAAATTTCAAAAATATTTTATTTTTTGGGGATATCACATTAAAACCTGGATGCATGTGTTCAACACCATAAAATACAAAGTGGTAAACTATCCCGATGGTTCAAGCGACAATGAAAAGGATAACTTATCTACCAAATATAAGATTTTCGCTCAAGCAGAACTACGTAAGATAACAACTAGGTCAAGGCTTTTACCTTACACCTACATAATTGGATGGATGTTGGATCATGTAGATATCCCAACTTGAACAATATTCAACTCTCAGAAGGTAGTTGTTGGGTCATTTCGACCGGAACACATACATGTCATGTATAAATTGTCTGTGACATCAAACTTCGTTTATAACGCCAGTTTCCTAGTGAATTTAAATAATAAGGAGTGTGATCAGTATGGAAAGAGTCTTTCTGACCTGATCAAAGACTGGTGTTCACACCCTGAAAATTTCAGAGCCAAATCTCACAGCGTATATTCCATCTCATCGCTTGAACCATAGTTCATGTATATAGCCATGATGATGTGCATAATTTATGGAAAAGAGAACACATCCCATTTCTTTCTACCATGGGTTCCCATTATAAAATCGGTGGCAGAATGATTTTATTTTGACTGAGCAAAGATATTGTCAAATAATCTGGCTAGAGAAATCTCAAAATGCCAAACAAAGAAAACCAAAGGGAAATTATTTTCATTTTTTAGCTCAGCTTATATTATGGACGCTATCTATTTCATGATGCCTTTCCCACTGATGAGATGTATTTGGACTCCAGACAGTGCATAACCAATTCATGATTAACATTCAAAGCTCTGGGAAGACAAGGAAAAGGATTTGTTTTATGAAATTTGTAATTGGGTAGTGGTGCCAATGCATATTGTTATATTTGGTCACCCACCCCCAAGAATTTTAGACAAGGTTATGGTTAGCCTAGGTAAAGTGGTAGACTGGTACATAGAGGAACATTTCTCTTATATCAGAGTTTTCGGCTGCTCAGTCCCTCCATATCCATTATCGAAATTTTTACTAGAAAAACTTGTGTGCCATGAATTGGCATGACAAACTGTACTCGATAGGATTAGAAAAGAGCTAGAAGTCATGTAGAAAAAGGTATGGCCATCTTTTCCTTTGTCTATTGGTTCATTTTCCTTATTATATTTTGGTCACTCCAAGGTGGAGGATGCAACTTTAGAAGAGATAAAGTTGTTTAACATTGAATTCAAGAAGCACGACCCACAGAGGGTCGTGGGAAACCATATGGCTGGTTGCAATCTTAAAATGTATGAGCATGAAGAGTCGCGTCATGACGAAATGTTCTGAGGGGTAGGATATTACCAAGAATTTTTTATCCGAGTTCAAGCTCTTCTATCTGGTGAAATGGATGAGTTTTAAAATTTCCAAAAACACCAAAGAAGTGGCCTACCCAAAGTATTACAAGGGCAAAGCCTAAAATATCCATATACACAACAAACAGAGACCCAAAATCTAGAAGTTGGAAGCTCTACCAAAGAGGAAATCCTGGAGGAAGTTGAGATATTGACTCAGAAGGGAAATATCCCAGAGACGGAGATATTAGACAACCAGGGAAAAGATAAAAAAGTGACAATAATAAAGATCAAAGAAGATAGATCGTCATCTTTGCCTGAGAAATCAACTACTGAAGAAGTCGGGAAAAAGTTATCCACAGAAATCAACAACCCCATTGAGGTTGTCACACCATTACAGTTTACGAGAGGAAACCCTAAAACAAAGGCAAAGTTCATAAGAAATTTCATACCTATCCCTGTCGAGGAGATACCTGCCATCGATTTCTTTTTCAGTAAGAAAATAAAGGTCGTGGTGAAGAAAGAAATGCACATGAGAGAGGGTGCAATGGTAAAAAAGCACAGAGTATTATTAGATGGGAAATTTTTTGAAGAAGAATATTTTGCTACAGAAGTGGCAGGATATTTGGGAGCTTTTTCAATGACCAACTTATTCTCTGATGATAATCTGAAAGAAATGCTAAGGCAGAGGAATCAGATGATAAATCAGTTGCAAGATCAAATAAGGAAAATACAGAGAATCATATAAAAAACGAGGTCAGCAAAGGACTTGAATAGGCTAGAGCCAAAGACAGACAAGAAATTCAACAACTTAAATATGATCTTGAAGAAGTACACAAGACTGCTCAGGCAATTCAAGGGCAGGTCATCCAATAAGAAGAATTAGTAAGGCAACTGCAAGCTAAATTGAGTTTTACTGGAAGCCAGGTTGTAAATATAGCAATGTTTCAAGACAAGGCACTAGAAGTGCATCAAAATATGGAAGAAGTACAACAAAGCCTATTTTCTAAGGTAGGGATCATCCAATATTATTTTGGGGAGATGGGTCAATCATTAGATAATATTGGTTTCAGAGAAAAAGAGGCTACTATGGCCCGAACCACCTTTCAAAAGGCAGTCGTATATTCGACTAGAGAAGAGGGATCAATAACTCCCAGATTGATTGTCGCAGAACAAATCAGGGGTGATATCATACTAAAGGCATGGGAGGCCAATATAGCCAAGAGTAAGAAAATGGCCAAAGAAATAAAGGAACATTATGAAGAGGCTTTTTATTTTCTAGACACAAAATCACTAGGCATTGGAAAGGATGATTGTGCTAGAGTACTAGGAAAAATCAATGTTATAAAGAATCAATTGGACATCAAAGAAAGTGTAAATGAAGGTTAGATTGAAATTTCACACTTGAAACAGGTTGACGTCACTCAAATGGATAGATGGTCGGTAAAGATAAATTTAGAGTTGTTGTCAATCAATTTTGAAGGTAAAAGGATTGAAGACATGTTGTTGAAATTACAGAGAAAGTTGTATCTTTTTTAGGCAAAGGATGTGATAGAGCCTTCCAGAATTTTACTACAATTTCTAAGTAGGTGCGTCGAGTGTCTCGAGCCAGGTGAAGGAAGTACTTCAAAGAATCGATGAAGTAACACATGCATGCCCATTTTGCCGGTATGAGAGAGAGATAGAAAGTAACCAAGTGAAATGGTTCAAGTTTTTATTCTGTAACTGTTTGCATCTAGGAGTAAGGAGAATTCCAACCGTCTAGGGTTGGTAAAACTTTTGTATAAATATACTTTCAAAATACTAAAAGAAGGCTTTTTCCTGGCTGATTGTAATAGAGAGATCTCTCTTTTTCAATAATTAAGACAAATGTAGACCAGAGACTCCATATTTCATCAATCTTGAGTTATGTGTTCTTCTATTCTTTCATATTCCAACATCTTTATTTATATTTCTTTGATGAATGCCTAATCACAACTTTGTACAACTTCTATTGTGGTTATATGTTTATTTAGTTATCTGATTGTTTACAGATTTTCCTCTGTGTTTTCTATTAGAAAATACAAGACCTGTGAGTTAGTTAGATTACTACATTTTGTGCTTCATTTAAAGGTTTCTCATCTATTTTCTTCTTATGTAGCAAAGTAAGATTCTTCTGTGATTGATGCCTCACTTTGTTAATAGATTCATGTTTTTCTCTCATCACATTCATTATTTTTGGTTTTGACTCAGACACGGAAAAATGCTTCTAAACTGTTATATCATTAATTCAATTTTAGGATCTTTCCTCATATAATTGAAGACAAGAAAAATCAAACATAAAAAACAACAAATCTTTTAACTTTCTTTCCTCCATGACTATACATGTTGCAAGACAACCAAATATTGAGCCTGACCTCACAGATCATACCAAAATTTCATTAAACTTGATTAATACCATCTTAGAGACCGCTAACACCCGACTTGAAATTGAACATTCATGGGCAGTGATTGAACATGATATAAGCGCCCAAGAATGTTGGGAAGCTAGGTAAAGACAACTTAGAAATCAACGATAGCTTCTTTCCCTAAAGAATTGATTTTATTTTCATATTACCAGCTCTCTTTATTTTTTCGGATGCCTTCACATTATACTTTGAATCCTTAAGTATAAACTCAGGAACAACATCTTTTTGGCGTCGTTGATGGGGAACAAAGAAACAAAGTTATTTTTCCCTGGGAAGAACGACGTTGGTAAAGTTTCTTTCTTTGATAGTGAACAAAGATTGAATAGATTATAAGGCTAAATTTTATCTTTCACTTAGAGACTCCACAACTAATAAACTGGCATTTAATTGAAAAAATACCAAAAAGAATCCAAACGATAAGTAGACCTTGCCTGTATCCAACGCTGAATTTTTTTTGAAACCAAGAAGATACCTTAAACAAACTGCTTCATCAACAAGTAAGATTTATCAACCCATATATGATAATAAGGATATGGATCTACTTGAATAGTGGAATACCCAACTCCTTTTCAGATAAACATCCATCGATAGAATCAAAACCCTAGAACTTGAGTTAGTGTTGTTATCACTCCAGGAAACTCTCCTAGGCTCTAAGTCGGAGATGCCTGGTAACTAACTCTTTTTGGAAATATTTTCTAAATATTTGATGTGGTTTTGTGGATCAAAATGAATATCCAAGGGTTGGACTGTGTTTTCAAGACTGTCTAGAAATACGAAATCTCACAAGGATTTCTAGTCATGCAGTCAGACAAAGTTTGATTAAATGAGGGAAGAAATCAGCTATTACACCAGATTACACTTCATACCAACAAGTACAATGGGTTTAATAACCAAGGAGATAGATTATGATCATCAACTAAAACAATTAACCAGTGAGATGACAGTCACTGCAGAATTGAATGAGCATCAGAAAAGAACTTTCACTCATAAACTATAAGAAAACAGAAGAGGAAAATCTGACCACCCAACTGAAAGAAGCTTGAAATTTTTCATATAATAAGAATAAGTCTGTGGGTTACAGAGACAGCATCATAGTACTCAAAATCGAACCCCTTAGTCCTCCAAATTTCTTTGGCTTTATATCCTATTACAATCAGTTTTCAGATCCTAAAACAATGGATCTGATATTCTAAAAATAGAAAGTCAAAACTAATTCACAAAAGATAAGGAAAGCTCCTCAAGATGGGGTCAACCTCTATCTTTTGTTCTTCAAACATTGGTTGAAAGTTGATGAAGTGGAGCCTAGCCTTCCAAGGCTATTTGATCTGTTCTTTTGAAAGTGAAATTCGAATTTGATGATGTGTGCCAAAAATCCCTATCATTTTGCCCTTGAAAATCACTAAATCTAGTCAAAAAATGCCCTTTTGACTTTCATCTCCAAAAATGGCCTTCAGATTTGATTTGATAATTCATAACCAGCTTATTGAAGAAGGATTCAAACCATCCAAACCCAAAAATTCTTGATCTGGGCAAAAATTTGACTATTCTGGCCATGACAGCTTTCAACAGCACACTTGCCTGAAAAATCTGCTCCTGCGCTGTTGAAAGTGGCCACTTTCCACAGCTAACTAGTCAAAATTCTGCCTTCTGCGCTGGTGAAAGTGCATATTTTTTCAAAATCAATTTTCTCGGTCATGAAGAGTCCGTTTTGCATGTTTAAATAGTCGATCGACATCTACAAATCCTGAAATTTCCAATGGTGCTTTCAGATATGCATTTGGAGATAGGGAAGCTAGTAAAATGTTCCCTACAATATTAGGCATCTTTCCTTCAAAAATGTCGATGCGTTTTTGAGTGCTAACAGGTGTTACCCGAGTTTAAAGCCGAAACTTTTACAACCATCTCCTTTACCAATAGAGGTAAATATCTATCTCACTTCCTGCTTCAATTGACATTTCATCCGCTCCCAAAATTCAGTATACAACCTCTCAGAATTTAGAAGAATATACTGTATACCTTGACTCGACTCCTGTTGGTTCTCCTGTGTACACATCCTGTGAGTCCAAATAAACCAATCCTATTTTTCTGGTTCCCTATTTTTCAAATTTTCTGTCTCCTAGCATTCAGTTCTTTGAAACCTTTCCACTTTATCCAGACATAACCAAAAGGTCACCATACACCTTTAAAATTATTCTCTATAATTTCCAAGTTTCACCCTCTAAATCATCAATGGCTGCAGCTGGAGGAGGTGGTGCTGTCGGGGGAGTGTTGGACAATTGAGAGGGGGGGGGGTGAATCAGTTGTTATTGTGCTTAAACAATTATGCTTCTTTTAAACTCTTTGCAGAAACACTAAATGATGATCACGTTAATGCAAGGAAATAAACAATGGCACATTCAACATCAGTCACACATATATGAGAAACACAGAGATAGATATTTCCTGAGGAAACCCATACAGGGTAAAAACCTCTTTTTCTTTATATGATAAGTAATAGTTACATTCTTTACATTATCATACATATGAGAACCAACTCATAATGAGGCTACAACCTTTGTTTTGCAAGCTGCTACTTGTTGAGAGCACCAACTCTCTGTTTTCTCTACCACCCACTAGAATGAAGCACCAACTCCCTCGTTTCTCTAGCACCAACTAGAAGGAAGCACCAACTCCCTGGTTTCTCTAGCACCAACTAGAAGGAAACACCAACTCCCTGAGTGTTTCCAGCACCAACTAAATGGAAGCATCAACTTCCAATCATACAGGCACCAACCTGTATAACAGAGAACAAGAGTTCTCCCTTGCACCACCCTGCCACCCTGGTTTCTTTGGCTGCAACCAGATGGAAGCTACAAATCCCTGTGTTCAAGCACCCACTTGAACCTCTGAGGATAAAATTCCTCCCAAGAACCTCCCAACCACCCTGAAATATAAATCTTTGCTACTGAAACTTATTACAGTGACATGATGTTCAACAATGGCTTACCAGACTCATCACTATTCTGCTGCATTTCGTTACTCTGTCTGCCTCAGTGCCTTTCTGCACACATCACTTGCACTGTCTGTTCGTCTTCCTTTTATGCTCTGTGTGCCATACCCATTCACTTCCCAGATCCTCTTCTGTTCAATTCATCTACTGCACTCTCCTTCTTCTTCACACATGAATCACCTTCACCAGCTACAACCACAACAAACTCCAACAGCAACGTCAACCCTTCTCTTCTCTATACCCTGTATATATAGCTTCTGTGCATCTTGTGCATGCAATATTCACCTTTCCTCTACATGCTCATACCGCACCAATCTCCTCTACCTCTCGAGTCCTCTGCGTGATCATCATCATAACTCTTTAGCTTCTCTAGCCATTTTCCCACAGGTTTAGCATCATTGGATGTTATGCTGAGATTCCTCAGCATCTTTGGTAGTTGAGACTCTTCATCTTTGTTGTGATAGTCGAGATCACCTTCTCTATTTTAGTTACAGGCTTCCACGCTCATACATCTATCAATCCCTTCTAAGAATAGTCTTCCTTCACTTGAACGAAGCTTGGAGACTCTTCTTCTCCTCTGGCGATCACACAGGGGTCTCTTCGAATTCTCTAGCAGACGCCATCAATGGTTTCTGGTAGTTTCACTATGTCGTGCATCAATATCCCTCTGATCAACACTTGATCTGACGGTTCAGATTACATCGCAATTTCACTTATCGCGATATCGGGATTCCTGATGTCAATAATTTTTGACATGTCCAGCTCTCGATCCCCGATGCCTCTCCGTTGAGTGGAATCAATGGTCCAGATCAAAGCTTGATCTAATAGATCAGATTGCATCGTGATTTCACATATCACGATATCGGGATTCCTGATGTCGATAATCTTTGACATGTCCAACTCTCGATCCTTGATGCCTCTCCATTGACTAGAATCAATCATCTAGATCAAATCTTGATCTGACGGCTCAGATTGCATCGTGATTTCACATATCGTGAAATCAGGATTCCTGTTGCTTTGTTTCTTTGACATTTTTAACATGCGATCCTCAAAACTCCAAAATGGTGTCCATCTGCTGACGTCACATGTGGATTGACACGTGTTGAATACTGCCATGTGTCACTCTTGATTCGTGAATTACATGAGCCTGAAATGTTGAATCAGTCTGACACTTGTCATTACCTGGTTGTGCCACGTGTTCCTAGCTGACGTGGTCTGCTGACGTGAGTCAGGTCGAAAGTATAGATCACATCTTGATCTGATGGTTCAGATTCAGTCGAGATTTCACCCATCATGATTTTGGGATTCTTGATGTCAATATTCTTTGACATCTCCAACTCTTGATCCTCGAAAATCTAACACTGAGTCGGATCAACGATCCACATAACCCCTTGAGATGGATGGTCCTCCTGCTTCCAGGATTTGTGATCCCTCTGCTCCTTGCACTTTTAAAGATCATGCAGGTTTTCCTCAATCCAACAGTGGTCGGGGCCTGTGCTTAGATCTGACGCCTCTAACTTCAATTAGCCCTCCGGCTAAGCTCATGGTCCACGTGACCTCCCCCTATATGCCTGCAGCCAAACCTCCTCATCGGGGTTTCAAACTTTCCAATGTCGAAACATGTATGTCCTCAGGATTCACGATCCCTCGAATCCCAAAGCGCTCTTTACGCACTAGCTCTCCTGGCTAGGTTCTTGGCCCATATGACCATTATCCCCATGACCACAGTCTTACCACTCGTCGGGGTTTTGAGATTTTCAATGCCGAAATGCATTGGCTCATGGGATTCCCTATATGTGAGACACCGATGAGTCAACCCTCCTTTCTGGATTTCACCTTGGATTTTCCCAATGGTAAACCTCGTGCAGCTCCTATCTGATCTGACGACTGACAGGATTTCTGAATGAGATCCAACGACTCTCGATCTCTCCCTTCTGAAGGCTTCTCTTAAGCTCCTCTTGGATGTAGAAACCAATGGGCCAGATCTTTTTCTTTAGTCGATCTGATGGCGGCTGTGCTCCCTCCTGAGCTTTGCACACTTTCCTCCCAACCTTGGGAGAATTACCAGTTCTCAAAGGCCTCGACCTTTATCTTCCTTCTCCTTTGTGAACTCCTGTATCTTGAGCTTTTCTACGTGCATTCTTATTTTTCCATCGATGCACACTCTGATCCTGCCATCCTCATTGTTGTACTTGCCATCGTTGCCTTCGATCATTCGATGTTCCTGGACTTATCTTCTATTTGCCTGTTGATCATCGGTGTTGTACTCAATCCATCATTACTGCTATACTTGCCATAAATGACAAGCTTACACTGCTTGTGAAACATACCACACATCCTTTGCACTATCTCTTCTAATCCTATCGAGGTTTCTCTTCAGCTTCTTCCCAAAATACTTCTGGTGCTCATCTATTACATTCTTCCTGTATTCATGCCATCTTCATTGCTGTAATTTCCATCAATGACAATCATATGCTACCTGTTAAACATTTCCAACAATATCCCCTTTTGGCATTGATGGCAACAAAGGCACCCAGATTCTTTTCTCCCCCTTTGACATCAATGTCAAAGAGAACATGCTCCCCCTGAGCTGTTGCAATATTTTAGGAGGTATCAGATATTAAATCAATGCAAACTCCTCCTGACAGGATCGACTCTCTCATTTGAGGCCTACATAATATTTGTATCTGAACCAGAGTCTTCTCTTTCTGATTCTTGGACATGTTCATCTTCAGCTTCCATTGTATCCTCTGTGAAAAATTCAAAATTGCTCACCTCTCTTACTCAGACTCCTTTATCATTCTTCTCATGAGTGGATGACTCCCCTTTTTACTGTTATCTCTTTGCTTCTGACTATTTTCCCCCTTTGTTCCTAAAAGGTTAACTTTCCTTGACAAGGTATTTCCTCTTGTTGTCTCTACAGGATGTCATGTACATCATATTGTACATCAGAATGTTGTTGTCCTACTTGAACACTGTACAATTGTAGCTTGTACTTTTTAAATAGCCCTTGGATCTCCCCATTGAATCTCATCGATATCTATTACTGCAATTTTCTTTTTTCTTCCATGATGCATTCAATCCAGGGCTTTTATGTCCATATTCAATCACAGGAGAAAACTGCTACACCCACTCTCATGCCTGCTTTTCTTTCTCACAAATGAAGGACCTATATCAGGTTTCTTAGGAGCACTGATTTCTACCTTATTGAGTCCAATACCGGATTTGTCATTTGGTGATCTCTGGCTATCCAAGACCTTGTCCAGAGTCATGGATCTGCTCAAGAAATTTATTTGGGTGTCTGCCTTCTCAACCTTCAAGACTTCTTCTTCCTGTTTATGACATGGTTCTTCTCCTACTTCTTTCGTGGGATAAATGTTGACTGAGAATTCTTTTATTGTATCTGAATCTTCTTCTTTTCTTGCAGGGGAGGTTTTGACATCAACATTATTGTTTGTTCTTATACTATTATTCACCATTTGTCCTGAGTTTACCTTACATTCTTTGGATGTGAGCACCTCTTCACTGCCTCTGTCACACTTTTGACTTGAACTGAGCGAATTATGTTTCAGAATATCCACAAGCAGAATGTACTGGGCATCTCCTTTGTCATTACTCAAACTCACCATCCCTCTATCCTTGATTTTACCCGGTTCATCATTTCCAAGGATCACATTTTCTTTTTTTCTTTTACTTATGCACAGAAGCTTATCCATGTCTCTAGTCAAGTGCTTGCAACATCCACTTTCTATATTCTCGGGCGCCTTTTGTTTTTGAATTGAAAGTGCTAGATCACATTTTTCAATATCTTTCCTTTTCCATGTGCTGGCCTTTTTATCTAAGAACTTTACCCTTGGATCTTATTTGTAATCCTTCAGATTGCATCTTGCATCTTTGTGGCCAAAGTTGTGACAGTTATAGCATTCAATCTCATTGTTGAATAAGTCAAAGTTATTTTTGTAGCGTTGTCTACTCATTGACCGTTTATTATTTATTGACCTCCTCAGTTGCATGTCTCTAGACTTAATTTGGCAATTTGCAATCTGTGATGGTTTTTTACTTTGTTGTTTCATTCTTTGTTGTGGCAGATATCTATTCCTTGGGAAACTTAAATGCTCATGTCTAAGTCTAAAGGAACAATTTACAGCTTTGTGACCAAAGTTAGAACACTAGAAACAATATCCATAGAAAATCTCTTTGTACCTGGAAAATGGTTGTCTTCTTTGAGCAAATCAATTTCTTTCATGTTGATGATGTTCTTGAGCAGGGAGTGCATTATTTCTTTGTTCTACAAATTCAGTCCTGGCACTTTCTCCTTTACTTGTCCTGGGTGGCTGATTGTCTTCCTTTGTTTCTGCAGGTTTGTCGTTGTCATTAGTTGTCGGTTTGACATGGACATTAGCTTTGACAAAATTGATGGGTTCTTTGTTTCTTAGCTGACCACTACTTGATCCCTCTTCATAACCCAAACTAGTTTTCAGCTTTGCATTCCTTTGCCGACTCAGAATGGTGGCCAATCCTTCTGAGGCTTTGATACTTGACAGATTCTGATGATACAAGGCTTGAAACTTCTCCATCTCTTTCCTATTTTTCACTACTTCTTCTTCCAGGGCTTCATATCTTGCCCTCTTTTCTGATAGCTGATGTTTCAGAATATCCTCGATTTTCCTTGCCTCTTCTAATTCCACTTTCAGCAGGGCAAAGTCTTCATCAGGATATTTACTATCTTTCTCAAACTGTATCAGCAATTGTTTTTGTTTTTTGTTCTTAATTCTGAGTCTGTCAATCTCTTCCAGTGCACTGATTAGTTCTCCTTCCATATCAACCACAACTTCTTCATCATTCTCATCACTGACCTTGCTTTCATTATCAACATCCTCTTTGTCCATAAGCGAGAAGTCATTTACTTTATCTTCACATGAGGAATCATTATCGGTGTCTTCTGAGGAGTCATCATTGTTTACACATAAACTCTTCTTCTTATCAAATCTTCTTGATTTGTGCTTCTCTTCATCTTCAGATTTTTGATCATGTTTCTTGTGTGGACATTTATTTGCAAAATGACCTATCTTACCACAGTTGAAACATTTGAAGGGCAACTTACCTTGGTACTTGCCTGATCCTTTCTTTAATCTTCTCATGAATTTTGCTTCAATTTCATCAGGCTCACAATCCTCATTCTTATCTGCTTTAAATGATGCTTCTCTAGAGGTGGTTTTATCTGTAACTATCCTCATTTCATATGCAGTCAACGTTCCTAGAAGTTGATCAAAAGACAAAGTCTTTATATCATTAAGTTCTTCTATAGCTGAGACCTTTGGGTTGAACCTATCTCAAAATTTTCTGAACTAAAGAGGGTTCCTCAATTTCTTCACCAAGTTCTTTCATTGCATTTACTAATTCTTCAACTCTCAGAAAATACTTCCCAATGGTTTCATCTTCTTTCATCTGTAGCTTTTCAAACTGTAATCTGTAGGTTTGAAGCTTGGCATCTTTCACCTTCTCATTACCTTCATAGTTGTTAATGAGCTTGTCCCACATTTCTTTAGCAGTTTGAAGATGCATCACCTTCACAAACTTGGCTTCTGCAAGTCCATTCAAGATAACATTCATTCCCTTAGCATTAAAGCTAAATTATAACTTATCATCCTTGGAAGCTAGCACAATAGGCTTTATGTATCCAGTCTCTACTACATCCCATACATCAGCTCCTAAGGCCATTAGGTATGTTCTCATTCTAACCTTCCAGAAGGAAAAATTCATTCCATCAAATAGAGGAGGCCTAGTGACTAAAGTCCCTTCATGGCTTGTCATGTTTAAGCTCTAGGATCTACCCTTAGATAAAAGGGGGTCAGCTCAGATACCAATTGTTGGACAACTGAGAGGGGGGGGTGAATCAGTTGTTACCGTGCTTAAACAATTATGCTTCTTTTAAACTCCTTGTAGAAACACTGAATGATGATCATGTTAATGCATGGAAATAAACAATGGCACATTCAACATCAGTCACACATATATGAGAAACATAGCGATAGATATTTCCTAAGGAAACCCATACAGGGTAAAAACCTCTTTTTCTTTATATGATAAGTAATAGTTACATTCTTTACATTATCATACATATGAGAACCAACTCATAATGAGGCTACGACCTTTGTTTTGCAAGCTGCTAGTTGCTAAGAGCACCAACTCTCTGTTTTCTCTAGCACCCACTAGAAGGAAGCACCAACTCCCTGGTTTCTCTAGCACCAACTAGAAGGAAGCACCAACTCCCTGGTTTCTCTAGCACCAACTAGAAGGAAGCACCAACTCCCTGAGTGTTTCCAACACCAACTGGATGGAAGCATCAACTTCCAATCATACAGGCACCAACCTGTATAACAGAGAACAAGAGTTCTCCCTTGCACCACCCTGCCACCCTGGTTTCTCTAGCTGCAACAAGATGGAAGCTACAACTCCTTGTGTTCAAGCACCCACTTGAACCTCTGAGGACAGAAGTCCTCCCGAGCACCTCCCAACCACCTTGAAATATAAATCTTTGCTACTGAAACTTATTACAGTGACATGATGTTCGACAATGGCTTACCAAACTCATCACTGTTCTGTTGCATTTCGTTACTCTGTCTGCCTCAGTGCCTTCCTGCACACATCACTTGCATTGTTTGTTCGTCTTCCTTTTATGCTCTGTACGCCATACCCATTCACTGCACAGATCCTCTTCTATTCAATCCAGCTGCTGCACTCTCCTTCTTCTTCACACATGAATCACCTTCACCAGCTACAACCACAACAAACTCCAACAACAACAACAACCCTTCTCTTCTCTATACCATGTATATATAGCTTCGGTGCATCTTGTGCATGCAATATTCACCATTCCTCTGCATGCTCATACTACGCCAATCTACTCCACCTCTCGAGTGCTCTGCATGATCATCATCGTAACTCTTCATCTTCTCTGGCCATTTTCCCACGCGTTCAGCATCACTGGATGTTATGCTGAGATTCATCAACCTCTCTGGCAGTTGAGACTCTTCGTCTTCTTTGTGATAATTGATCTCACCTTCTCTATTTTAGTTATAGGCTTCCACACTCATACATCTGTCAATCCCTTCTAAGAATAGTCTTTCTTCACTTGGACGAATCTTGGAGACTCTTCTTCTCCTCTGGTGATCATACAGGGGTCTCTTCGAATTCTCTAGCAGATTCCATCAATGGTTTCTGGTAGTTTCACTATGTCGTGCATCAGTAGCCTTCTGATCAACACTTGATTTGACATTTCAGATTACATCGCGATTTCACTTATCGCGATATCGAGATTCCTGATGTCAATAATTTTTGACATGTCCATCTCTCGATCCCCGATGCCTCTCCATTGACTGGAATCAATGGTCCAGATCAAATCTTGATCTGACGGCTCAGATTGCATTGTGATTTCACATATCGCGATATCGAGATTCCTGATTTCGATAATCTTTGACATGTCCAACTCTTGATCCCTGATGCCTCTCCATTGACTGGAATCAACGGTCTAGATCAAATCTTGATCTGACAGCTCAGATTGCATCGTGATTTCACATATCGCAAAATCGGGATTCCTGTTGCATTGTTTCTTTGACATTTCCAACATGCGATCCTCAAAAATCCGAAATGGTGTCCATCTGCTAACGTCACATGTGGTTTGACACATGTTTAATACTGCCATGTGTCACTCTTGATTTGTGACTTACATGAGCCTGAAATGTTGAATCAGTCTGACACTTGTCATTACCTGGTTGTGCCACGTGTTCCTAGCTGACGTGGTCTGCTGACGTGAGTCGGGTCGAAGGTCTAGATCACATCTTGATTTGACGGTTCATATTCAGTCAGGATTTCACCCATCATGATTTCAGGATTCTTGATGTCAATATTCTTTGACGTCTCCAAATCTCGATCCTCAAAACTCCGACAGGCAGTCGGATCAACGGTCCACATAACCCCCTGATATGGATAGTCCTCTTGCTTCCAGGATTTGTGAGCCCTCTACACATTTCACTTTTAAAGATCATGCAGGTTTTCCTCGATCCAATGGTGGTCGGGGCCTATGCTTAGATCTGATGCCTCTAACTTCAATTAGCCCTCTGGCTAAGCTCGTAGTCCACGTGACCTCCCCCTATATGACCGCAACCAAACCTCCTCATCGGGGTTTCGGACTTTCCAATGTCAAAACATGTATGTCCTTAGGATTCATGATCCCTCGAATCCCGACGCGCTCTTTACGCACTAGCTCTCCTAGCTAGGTTCTTGGCCCATATGACTGTTATCCCCATGACCGCAGTCTTACCACTCATCGGGGTTTCAAGCTTTTCAATGCCGCAATGTATTGGGTCACTGGATTCTCGATATGTGAGACGCCGATGAGTCAACCCTCCTTTCAAGATTTCACCTAGGCTTTTCCCGATGGTAAACCTCGTGCATCTCCTGTCCGATCTGATGGCTGACGGGATTTCTGAATGAGATCCAATGGCTCTCGATCTCTCCCTTCTGAAGGCTTCTCTTAAGCTCCTCCTGGACGTAGAAACCAACGGTCCAGATCTTTTTCTTCAGTCGATCTGATGACGGCTGTGATCCCTCCTGATCTTTGCACACTTTCCTCCCAACCTTGGGAGAATTACCAGTTCTCAAAGGCCTCAACCTTTGTCTTCCTTCTACTCTGCGAACTCCTATATCTTGAGCTTTGTTGTGTGCATTCTTTTTTTTCCATCGATGCACACTCTGATCCTACCATCTTCACCGTTGTACTTGCCATCGTTGCCTTGGATCATTCGATCTTCCTGGACTTATCTTATATTTTCCTGTTGATCATTGGTGCTATAGTCAAGCCATCATTATTGTTATACTTGCCATCAGTGACAAGCTTACGCTGCTTGTAAAACATACCACACATCCTCTGCACTATCTCTTCTGATCTTATCGAGGTTGCTCTGCAGCTTCTTCCCAAAATACTTTTGGTGTTCGTCTGTTACATTCTTCTTGTATTCATGCCATATTCATTGCTGTAATTGCCATCAATGAAAAGCATATGCTACATTTTAAACATTTCCAACAGGGAGGAGGGGGGTGATCAAGTACCACCTCCACCCCCTAGAATCTTTGCAAAAGTAGCTTCTAGGTATGCCCCTTTGGTCCTCCTAGTCCCTCTCCATGATCTACCTGAAAATTATATGAAAAACCTGTTGAAGTTCACTGGGGGAAGGAGATTTGATTGCTACTGAACACATCAATTGTTTTGACCAATTCATTTATATCCTTGGCCTTAAGCACAAGGACATTTATTCGAGGATTCTCGTTCAAAATTTCGAAGGTCAGGTGAGAACCTGGTTCCAAGGATGCCCAACAGGATCCATAGGATCATATGATGAGTTAGAAAATTCTTTTATCAGACAATGGGAAGAAAGGAAGGATCATCTTTATTATCTAACCAATTTTGGAGCTTTGAGAAAGAAAAATTTAGAATCAGTTCTTGAGTTTACCCAAAGATTCAATAAATTATATAATAAAATTCCAGTTGAGGTTAAACGTTCCCAACTTGCAACAAAAGTAACTTTTTTGGGGGATTTCGATCCGTATTTTTCTCTACTGTTAAGAGAAAGGATATCTGTTGATGTCACTAAAACACAGGATGAAGCTGTAGAAGTCGAATCAAACATGATGGCATCGGGAAAGTTAAAATCTAAATTCAAAATGGGAAATAAAGAAACCAGATGGTATAGAGAACAATCAGGACCCTATGGATTTGGGAGGTCTTCGGAAGATAAGATGGATGACATGGAAAGAATAATCAAAGAATTGTCGAATAAAATCTCGAGAATGGAACTGGACAAATCAAAAAATGATCCGTTCCCTAGAAAGGATTTCAGAAGGAATCCTAACCCTCAAATACAACAAAGACAAATTAAGAATGAAGAACAAAAGATTCAAGGCCCCTTTAAAATGAAAATTTTATAGGAGGAGAAGACATGCAAAATTTTGAGGAGTTAGAAGAAGAGATAAATAATCTTGGCGATGATTATCAAGAAACTTATTTGACAAGATTATGAAAAATCGTTAAATACAAAATGAAGGTCTGAAAATGACTAGAATAGAAATATTACAGATGATTGAGATTATAAAGGAATCGTTGATAATATATTGGTCGAACTCCAACATAAATACAATCTAAGGCCTAGAAAATTCTACTGAAGAAAATTCTACCGAGAGGACAAATAGACGAGGCAGCTTCAAAAGCTATTGAAAATTAGACTGTTAAAACCAAGACTGTTGACACACAGTCTACCAAGAAAAATCCAGCAGAAACACCAGTTATTAATACAAGGAAAGTGGAGGTTCCTGTGGCTGAAACAAAAACATCACAAATTAATAAACCAGAAAAGAAGGGGATAGAAATCCAAATCAGAGAAGTTGATAAGACAATGTGAAATTTCAGTCTAGAAAATGAAATTAATAAAATCAAAATCCCTATACATCTAGTTGAACTGGCAAAAAACCCAGTATACAGAAAGCAAATTGCTGAAATGATTAATTTTTCATATAATGAAAGCCAGGCTGACGTTATAAATTTAGAGGATGATAAGCCTAATATAATTTTTGGTCCACATTTTGAAGGTGTCAGAGATACTACCACCCCTTTCTATATTACGCTAGTTGTGCACGATCACCTGCTCCATAATTGCATGTTGGATTCTAGAGATTCTCACAATGTAATTCCCAAAGCTATTATGGATAGACTTGGTCTCGAAATCACTCGACCATATGGAGATTTGTATTATTTTGATTCGAGAAAGGTTAAATGCATAGCTATGATTAAATATTTAGTAGTTAATCTCACACAGATTCATGTAAAAAGTGTTCTAATGGATGTGGTGGTTGTTGATATACCTCCAAAGTATGGCATGTTGTTATCCAGGTCTTGGGGTGCCAAACTTGGAGGATCCCTCCAACTCGACATGCCATACGCCACAATCCTAATCTTTGCTGGACAAATCACTTGCTTTTACAGAGAAACAAGATTGGCGTTTACGGTAAGTGATCCGATGAACCCAACTAACTACCTTGTTTATATTTCCGATCAAGATTTAGGAAATTGTATTTTATCCATTGATGATGATTTAAATGAATGTAAAGAAGAAAATTCTATAGAAAAAGAAAAAACAGAAAAGCTAGATAAAGATGTATATAGTTCTAGAGTTTGGAAAATGTATTTTGATGGTGCTTCATCTTGTGAAGGACTGGGAGATGGATTGTTGTTTGCAGCACCCAACGATGAGTTCATTATTCCTTTTTCTTATAGGTTACAGTGGGATATAGATTACACTAACAATGTATGTGAATATGATGCCTTGGTCTTAGAATTAGAAGCTGTCAGGGAATTAAAGATTAAGAACTTAGAAGTATATGGTGATGTCAAACTGATCATAAAACAAATTAATAGTCAATACCAGGATAAGCACCCAAGGTTGAGATCTTATTGAAGTTGTTCTTGGGACCTAATCAAGAATTGTTTCTCATCGGTTAATGTTCATTACATCCCCAGAACTAAGAAACAATGGGCAGATTCATTAGCTAAAGCAACTTCAACGTGTGTGCCTCTTATGATTTTCAAACTTAAATACCATATAGATAGGATACATAGACCTTCCATACCGAATAATATTCAACATTGGCAGGTTTTTGAGGATGATGAACAAATTGGGCAATTTTTAGAAGTGGTGGATGACTTTGCCGAAACACTTATTGACCAAGAAAATCAGAATGATCTCGCTTGGATTATGCAAGAAGGGGAAGATACTCAAGAATTTCATAATAAGATTTCCAATCATCGTATCCTTATTTTGAAAAATATTCGAATCCCAAAGGTTTGACCCCTTAGAGAGGTTATTTAATCATGATGACAATCCTTTGAATTCCACTTTACAGCCTCAGCCAGAAGAAGTTGAATATTGTGATATAGGCATCAAAGAAAATCCTAGGTTGGTAAAATTATCCAAGAACCTTCCTCTTGGAATAAAAAGTAAATGTGCTAAGTTGCTTAGATAGTATAAAGATGTTTTTTCTTGGTCCTATGATGAATTAAGAAATTAAGACACCACTATAATGGAACACAAAATCCCCTTGAAGTAAAGTGTCAAACCATTCAGGCAAAAGCTCAAACAGATTAATCCTATATTGATGCTTGTGATAGAGAAAGAGGTAAATAAACTTATGGACGCTAATATCATTGTCCCACTGAGATACTTCAAATGGGTGGATAATTTAGTTCTGGTAAGAAAGAAAAATGGTGAAATCAAACTTTGTGTAGACTTTAGAAATTTAAACAGATCATCACTCAACGACAATTATCCATTGCCTAAAATGGATCACATTTTAGAGAAAGTAGTAGGAGCTAATATAATTCCTATGATTGATGGATTTTCAGGCTACAATCAAATTGCAGTCCATTAGGATGATAAAGATAAAGCCACATTCACCACCCCATGGGGTACCTTTATGTATGATAAAATGCCTTTCGGTTTAATGAATGTAGGAGAAAATTTCCAACGAGCTATGGATATCGCCTTTGTCGGCGAAAGAGATAAGTTTTTTGTTATTTATCTTGATGATCTAACTGTTATTTATAAATATGATGAAGAACATCTATTACACCTCAAGCAAACTTTTTCAAAAAATGTCACAAATTTGGTTTGTCTCTGAATCCCAAAAAATCTCATTTTGCAATGCAAGAAGGTAAACTCTTAGGCCACATAGTGTCTAGGGATGGAATTAAAATTGATCCGAAAGTGATTGAAGCTATATATACTATTAATATTCCTAGGAATAGAAAATAAATTCAGTGATTGTTAGGAAAAATAATTTTTTTGAGAAGATTCATCCTGAATTTCGCTAAAATTGTAAAATTGATTACAAAAATGCTTAAGAAAGACAACGAGGTCAAGTGAACAAGCGAGGACAAGGTGTCATTCAAACATATTAAGAAGGTCATAGGTGAAGCACTGGTAGTAGCAAGTCCTAATTATTTGAAAGGATTTTGTATTTTTTCATTTGCTTCCGAGCATACTATTGCAGTCGTATTGTTATAGAATAATGATGAGGGTTTTGAGCGGCCAATTGCGTTATTTAGTAAAATTATGAGAGATGTTGAGATAAAATATGATATATTGGAAAAACAAGATTATGAAATGGTGAAATCCCTCAAATATTTTAGAACCTATGTACTACATTCAAATATTATTGCTTATGTACCCACTAGTTATGTTAATGATATACTGGTTCAACCCAATAGAGATGGAAGGAGAGGCAGATGGTTAGCCAAAATTCAGGAGTTTGACCTGGAAGTTAAACTGCCCAAAGTTATTAAAGGCAAGGGATTAGCTAAATTTTTGGTTGAATCAAATCTAAAAGAACTTGGGATAAATCATCTACATGAGTATGAAGGATTTTTAGAGATAGATGAACTTGATGTTATTGTACCTGTAACCAAAATTTTAGAAAAATTCTCTTCTTCAGCTTGGTATAGCGACATTGTTTCTTATCTACTAACCCTTCAGTGCCCCAGTGACCTAACCCCATCTAAATCTAGGACATTGAAGTTACACGCTATAAAATATTATATTTTAGATGGTAAATTATATTGGAAAGATCCCCTGGGTTTCTTACTGAGTTGTTTAGTAAAGTCCGAAATAGAAAAAGTTGTAAATGAATTCCATGAAGGAGTGTGTGGAGGACATCACCTTTAGAGAGAAAAGACTTATAAAACCTTAAGAGCTAGATATTATTGGCTGAAATTATTCACCGATGTAAATGCTAAAGTCATAACTTGTAATCCTTGTCAGTTGTTTACAGGGAAGATGAAAATTCTGGCATTACCTTTAGTTCCAGTTAAAACTGAATCTCCATTTCAGCAATGGGGTCTTGATTTTATTGCATAAATTCATACACACTCAAGTTCTCAACATAAATGGATTTTTACTGCTACAGACTATTTTACTAAATGGGTGGAAGCTATTCCTACGCGAAACGCGACAGACACAGTAGTGATCAGTTTTTTGGAGGAGAATATTCTATCAAGATTTGGTTGTCCTGAAAAAATAGTTATTGATAGTGCTCAGGACTTCAAATCCATGGCCATAATAAGTTTTTTTCAAAAGTATAACATTGTGCTAGGACACTCCACGACCTACTATCCACGGGTAAATGGATTAGCCGAGTAATCTAACAAAGTCTTGATCACTATAATTAAGAAAGTACTGACTGAAAATAAGAAAGCATGGCATGTACATTTAAAATATGCTTTATGGGATAATAGGATAGGCACAAAACGATCAATCGAAATGTATCCATTTCAGATGGTATATGGTACTGACGTTATTTTTCCCATAAATCTAGCATTTCTAGTAATGAAACTCTGAAAAGAATCAATAGAAGATCCAAATGACATTACCAGGAGGATAAATCAATTGGTTGAAGTTCAACAAAATAGGGCTGAAGTACATGAAAAACTAGAGAAATATCAAGATAATATGAAATCCTTATTTGACCAAAAAGATAAAGATAAGGAATTTCTCCCTGGTGATTTGGTTTTAAAATGGGAATCCAGAAAAGAGGATGATGGGAAACATGGTAGGTTTGATCAGATCTGGTGCGGACCGCACAAAATTATAGCCTCCGAGGGAAAGAATGCATTTTTGTTAGAAAATATTGATGGAAATATCCTTCACGCACCTATCAATGGGCGTTACCTCAAACATTTCATGCAGTAGTACAATTCCAAACTCTCATTGTACATACTGGTTTGGTTTTCACTTTTTATTATAATTTGTGTCCTTTGGTAAGTTTTTATTTTCATTGTAAATAGAAACAGGTTAGTTGATTTCACTGAATAATAATAAAATATAATATATATATATATATATAATATGCAACATGAATCCTTCTAATCAGTAAGTAATTCCTGACATTTTTCATTATCCATCTCATTGTAGAATATGGGCTGATAATAGGGTGATAATCTCTAGCAGGAATCGGTACTCGTATTGAATCTCGCTCAAAACAGGTGATAAACCAACAATTTGCTTAATAGAAAATATAGAAAAATTCTGAGGTATGAACTTTCATCTTGTTAACCCAAGTCAAGTTTTCAAAAAATATATTGGTGAAATTGTCAGAAGTTTCATGTGAGTTAGTATTTCCACCTGAATAAATAAATAAATAATAATAAAAAAATTTAATTACAAAAAAAAAACTTTTCTTTTTGATCTTCGAAGAAGAAAAAGAGCTTCACTTTGACTCTAAAAGCTTAAGAAAAAGTTTTCAACTTGAGAACAGGAAACAATTCTCATGATATTCCTAACTTTAACTTAAATACAAAGTATGTTTGAGTCAAGCTTAATTTCTCTATTCCTTTTACTGGACTTAAACTGATTAAATTAGCTCAAGGAAAGTCCCTGGAAAATAAATATTCCCCATGAAATTCCTGGTAAGTGAAGATGTTTTGATAGTCAAAAGAGGATTAGTTCAAAGTAATCAAAGTAACTTAACAAACCTCTATTGCTAAAATATAAATGGATATCATCCATGGTATATTTTATTATGTACAAATTGATTGCCCTCACTTCATGTTTGATTAAATATAAGACAGATGGTGAAAGGAAATTCATAAAATGATTTCCCTCATCTTATCATTTAAATGCAAATTTATTAATTGAAGTGATGAAAGGAAATTCAAAATGGGAATTAGATAACTTCACCGGGGTACTGAACAAGCTCGTTGGAAGTGAAATAATGTCTATGATATCCATAATGTTGTTATACATGTATTATAATGTACTTTGACAACTATTTTCTTTTTCAGGCTAGATCTACATTCTAAGCTAACACGAGACTCCCTATTTAAGACATTAAAATCACTTTGCCTTGATGCGAATAAAATCGAACAAAGTCTGATAGATTGATTAAGGTTGTTTTGATTATCTCAAGCAATTCTAAAATCAGTTTGAGAGAAGGAAGTAATTAAAGCCTGAATTCAATATTGATGAACGATTAAGTTCTGACAGTTTTCGGAGGTATGGATGAAGTCCTAAATCCTTCTTTGTGTTTTCTTTCAGAATATGTTTCACAGAACTGCAATAATGACTCCATTTATCCAATAAAGGCACTCGGTCTACATGTTCTTCTCATCTTGCAAGGAGACAAGATCCCTATATGGAGCCTATGTTGAAACATATATATTTTTCTAAAACCTTAGAATAAAATAAATTTCAGTTTTGTTAAAAAAAAAGCACAAAAATGCACTTGGATAATCATTGTCAAAATGAAGTCTTTCGATCAATCCAACGGTTTAAATGTCTTAGAATATTATGGAGCTGCCTTTTCAATTGATGTATCGATCTATATAATTTTTTTCTTTTGAAATATCGGGAGTCAGGATTTCGTGAAGTACGAGGGTTGAATATTGAGCATCTTCGAACTCCCAATACCTGAACTCATGAAAGTATTAATTATTAAGTTGGGTTCATTAACGATTAAGTAAGATTAATAAAGAGTAAATCTCATCACGACTTCGCTATTTAGGATGCTCTTATATATAAAGCCTTTGAAGTCCTGATACCCGAAACCCTGAAGTTTTAAAACTAACTGTGATTAATTAAGAGAGTTAAATATGATTATAGTTAATTAAAACCTGTCATGACTTCACGTTTCATAAGTCTTACTTTAATCTACTTTAAATATCCCCGACACCCGAAACACTGAAACTTGATTAATTGATAGGTATGATTAATTAAGGTAGTAAATGAGGATTATACTCTAATTCATATATTGCTCAAAATTAACTCGGATACATTCAAAGTTTGCGCTTTTCTCAATATATCGACCATAAATGGCATTAATATTTGATTTAGGGAACTCATTCCAAATAAGATCATATTTTAACACCTAAATATTTTTTATTTAAGGAATTAAACGCGTTGTCAGTGAAGGTATACACATGGTTTATGCGTTTAAGGCAAAGAGGGTTTTTAGTTCTGAATCACTTTCTTGTTTTCTTAGAGTTGGCTTAGCGAAATAACTAGTTTTCTTCATTCTCATTCTCTGTAATAGGTAATAGAACTCTGAATTTGATATCATGGATCCACGGAAAGTGCCTAAAACCACTGGTAAAATTTCTGGCCAAAACACATACGTTATTTATGATACTTTACCTAGAAGTATAAACATAGTTAAAACCTAGACGCATGTGTTCAACACCATACAATACGAACTGGTAAATTGTCCTGATGATTCAAGTGACAATGAAAATGATAACTTATCTACCAAATATAAGATTATCACTCAAGTAGAACTACATAAGATAACAACCAGGAAGAGACTTTTACCTTACACTGACATGATTGGATGGGCACTGGATCATGTAAATGTATCGACTCAAATGATATTCAACTCTCAGAAAGTAGTTGTTGGGTCATTTCAACCAGAACACATACAGGTCATGTATAAATTGTCTGTGACATCAAACTTCATTTATAATGTCAGTTTCCTAGTGAATTTTAATAATAAGGAGTGCGATCAGTATGGAAAGAATATTTTCGACCTGATCAAAGACTGGTGTTCATGCCCCCAAAAGTTCAAAGATGAATCTCACGGCGTATATTCCATCTCATCGCTTGAACCACAACTCATGTATATAGACATGATGATGTGCATAATTTATGGAAAATAGAACATGGGCCATTTCTTTCTACCATGGGTTCCCATTATACACTCGGTGGAAGAAGGATTTTCTTTAGACTAGGAAAAGATATTGTCAGATAATATGACTAGAGAAATATCAGAATACCAAACAAAGAAAACCAAAGGGTAACCTGCTTCATTTTTTATGTCAGCTTATGTTATGGAAACTATCTCTTTCATGATGCCTTTCCCGCTGATGAGCTGGAGTTGGAATCCAGACAGTGCACAACCAATTCATTATCACCATTCAAAGCTCTGGGAAGACAAGGCAAAGGATTTATTTTATGAAATCTGTAATTGGGTAGTGGTGCCGATGAATATTTTTATATTTGGTCACCCACTGCCAAGAATTTGAGACAAATTTATGGTTAGCCTAGGTAAAGTGGTGGATTGGTACATAGAGGAACATTTCTCTTATATTATATTTTTTGACTGCTCGGTCTCTCCATATGCATTACTGCAATTTGTACTAGACAGACTGGTGTGTCGTGAAGTGGCACGACAAACTGTACTTGGTGGTATTAGCAAAGGGCTAAAAGCCGTGCAGAAAAAGGTATGTCCATCTTTTCCTTTGTCTACTGGTTCATTTTCCTTATTGGATTTTGGTCACACCAAGGTGGAGGTTGCATCTTTAAAAGAGATAAATCTAGTTAACATTGAATTCAAGAATCATGACCCACAGAGGTTCGTGCGAAACCATATGGCCGGTTACAATCTTAAAACGTATGAACATGAAGATTCCCCTCTTGAAAAAATGTTCCGAGGGGTAAGATATTACCAAGAAGTTTTGAGCCTAGTTCAAGCTCTGCTACCTGGTGAAATGTATGAGTTCTACAATTTCCAAAAACACCGAAGAAGTCGCCTACCCAAAGTATTACAAGAGAAAATCCTAAAATATCCATATACACAACAAACAGAGACCCAAAATCCAGAAGATCGAAGCTCTACCAAACAAGAAACCCTGGAAAACCTAGAGAAAGTTGAGATCTCGAATCATAAGGGAAATAGCCCGAGAAATCAACTACTGAAGAATCCGGGAAAATGTTACCCATAGAAATCGGCAACCCCATTCAGGTTATCACACCATTACAGTTCACCAGAGGAAAGCCTACTACAAAGGAAATATTCATAAAAGATTTCACGCCTATCCCTGTCGAGGAGAAACCTCCCACCGAGTTCTTTTTTAGTAAGAAAAGAAAGGTTGTGGTGAAGAAATAAATTCACATGAGAGGGGGTGCAATGGTAAAAAATAAGAGAGCATTATTAGATGGGCAAAATTTGGAAGAAGATTTTGCCACAGAAGTGGCAGGCTCTTTGGGAGATTTTGCAATGACCAAATTATTCTCTGTTGATAATCTGAAAGAAAGGCTAAGGAAGAGGAATTAGATGATAAATCAGTTGTGAGATCAAATAAGGAATATAGAGAATAATATCAAAAAAGAGGTCAGCAAAGCACTCGAACATGATAGAGCCAAAGACAGACAAGAAATTCAACAACTTAAATCTGATCTTGAAGAAGTACACAAGATTTCTAAAGAAAGTCAAGGGCAGGTCATCCAACAAGAATAATTAGTAAGGCAACTCCAAGATAAATTAATTTTTACTGAAAGCCAGGTTGCAAATATAGCAGTTTTTCAAGCCTAGGCACTTGTTGACGGGTGAAATTGACTGCCCGTAAACTGGAAGAGCGAGTCCGATCCAGGGTTGTCTAAATAACCTAAGCCATTTGGTGTAACTTGTTCTGATGGGTTTAATGGCCCCGTTAGCCAATCTAAGAATCCTAAAAGAAATGAATAAAAGAGAGAA
>ML776915.1:76393-92096 GCA_009831015.1 Picea engelmannii | reverse complement strand
ATATATATATATATACATATGTTCTAATGTAACTGTAGTAGTTGTATTTAATCATAATATACACAAGTCTCTTTTATTTACATGATTTACAAGATGCAAGTTTTAATCAAAACTTACGAAAATTGATGTGAAAGATGATTGTTTCTAGGAAGCAAATAAAGAAAGCACATAAAAATAGTTATTGTTTTTTCTTTTATAAATTTAAATAATCTTGCAAAAAAAGGTTAATGAAACATGAACATGTGGATAGTCAAAGCTGAACCATACATTCTAGTTTCAATGATATGTAAATGAAAGAAAAATACAAAGAAAATATCTTGTCAATGAATTAGTGAGGTGTATCCAAGCATCTGCATGAGTGGTAAACATCCAACTGCCATGTCCAAGAGAGAAATATGCAATGAACCTTATGACTGTTCTAAATAAATTCAGAACATGTATTGACAGCTTAGGTTTTAATGACAAAAAAGGAAAAATAAACATAAACTTGTGATCTCATAATTATACATGATTACAACAAGATAAATCTGGAAGCAATCTATGCATTTTATCATTCAATTTAAAATTCAAAGATAAATCTCATTGTTTAAATCGAAGATATAGTCACAACATTTGTATTTTGAGGAGCAAATGATAGATGGTATTTATAATATAAACCTCCTACACATCACAGATCATTTAATCTATAGATATCAGACCTGGACATGTAACAAGATTAAAAAAAAAAATAACAACATTATAAACAAAAGGCTAAAGACAAAATGCATATATGTCATTCTATTAAGCTTTTTGAATCACTTGTCCATTCTGTAGTCCTGGAAGAATTTTTTTGGATAATAGACTTTAAAGATTGGAAAAATTAATACATAAATGATAATAATTAACCATGTATTGATAAAAAAGACTAAAGCTATTTAAATCAATGCATAATCAATTATTCAAAGAATATGAATATATTATAATTAAAATAAAACCTTTTTACTTACAGGACAAAAGGCATTAAGCAACCTGGAATTCCATATTCTTCTTTGAAAATATTCGTCCATTCTCTCAAAGATTTCAACTATCCATTACTCCATTTGAAATGAAATAAAAAGTTTACAAAAGAAGTAATATACAAAAGAGAGGATTAAAATCCTCCTCTCCAATTCTTGAATGCTCCATGGCTCTGATCTTTCCCATATATTTATAAAATGAATGAATAGTCTGGGCGTCACTATTAATTTCCGCCACCTGAAATTTGCCTCTAAAAGAGACCAAAATATCTCTCCAATCGTGCATTTGTTTGGGAAAATATCTAAGAGAAAGGTAAATGGGTCCATTTTGGTTTTGGGTTTTCAACTGTTTCTCCAAATTCCTCACGGTTTGTCTGCAATCAGTCCTGGAAAATTGTGTGTCTGATCTTGACGCCTTTCCAAATTTTATCTGTTGTTGCTCATAAAATTATTTGTAGAAATCCAAAATTATTCTGGATCAATCATCTTGAACGTATTTGGATAATAAAATCAAGCCATGATCAGATCCATATCAAATATTTGATAATAAAAACCTGTGAAACAAAAAGAAACCTAAATTAATAACCTAAAAATTGCGAATAAAAGAAAATCTAGAAAAATAAAAAATGAATTTAAACTAACTATAACTTATAAACAAACATTATTTATAATTTGTTTTCAAATATGGTCTAGAAGCTTCAAGTTAATGAAGAAAACATATTAATTTTAATTTTTTACAAAATCAAACAAATGATAGATAATTCTTTGATTATTATTATTTTGAAATGAGATGCAAAATGAAAAAAAAAATTAATTAATTAATATCACCAAATGATTTCATGAAAATGATAAACCAACCAAGATATTATTTGATGAAGTATTGAACCCATTATTCAAAATAGTCAAACTTTCTAATGAGCAAAAGAATAAACACACAATCATAATTTAAACAAAAGTAAACATTTGATAAAAATTAACGTTTTTGTTTAAATTGAGATTTTTATGCTCGTTTTTAACTTTTGACATATACTCTTGTAATAAATGTTTCATACTATAGTGAATGTCTTAAGTTTGTCTCAAATCAAGCCAAGACATAGAACTATTTGAAAAGTTTGATTCTGTAGCTCAATTTAATTATCAAGATTCTAATAGGGGCCCTTTAAATTTTGTAAAAATATAAGGGGAGTTGTTAGGGCCCAACAACACTGGAAGTGCATCAGAAGCTGGAAACAGTACAAAAAAACTTATTTTATAAGGTAGGGATCATCCAAGATTATTTTTGGGAGATGGGTTAATCATTAGATAATATTAGTTTCAGAGAAGAAGAGGCTATTGCGGCCCGAACCACCTTTCAAAAGGCAGTCGTATTTTCAGCTAGAGAAGAGGTACCAACAATTCCCAGATTGACTGTCGCAGAGAAAATATGGGGTGATATCATACTAAAGGCATGGGAGGCCAATATAGCCGAGAGTAATAAAATGGCCAAAGAAATAGAGGAATATTGTGAAGAGTCTTTTGATTTGTTAGAAAAACAATCACTAGGCATTGGAAAGGATGATTGTGTTGGAGTACTAGGAAAAATCAATGTTATAAAGAATCAACTAGACATCAAAGAAGGCATAAATGAAGCTCAGATTGAAATTTCACACTTGAAACAGGTTGACATCACTCAAATGGATAGATGGCTGGTAAAGCCAAATTTACAGTTGCAGTCAATAAATTTTGAAGGTAAAAGGATTGAGGACAGGTTATCGAAATTATAGATAAAGTTGTATCTTTTTTAGGGAAAGGATGTGACATAGCCTTAAATAATTTTAGTGCAATTTCTAAGTAGGTGCGTTGAGTGTCTTGAGCTAGGTGAAGGAAGTACTTCAAAGAATCGATGAAGTAACACATGCATTCTTGTTTTTCCTATATGAGAGAGAGATAGAAAGTAACCAAGTGAAACGATTCAAGTTTTTATTCTATAACCATTAGCGTCTAGGATTAAGGAGAATTCCAACCATCTAGGGTTGGTAACCTTTTGTATAAATATAATTTCAAAAGACTAAAAGAAGGATTTTTTTTGGCCGATTGTAATATAGAGATCTCTCCTTTTCAAGAATTGAGACAATTGCAAACCAGAGACTCCATATTTCATCAATCTTGAGTTATGTGTTCTTTTTTTCTTTCATATTCAAGAATCTTTATTTATATGTCTTTGATGAATGCCTAATCACAACTTAGTTCAACATCTACTACAGTTATATGTTTATTTAGTTATCTGATTGTTTATAGGTTTTCCTCTTTGTTTGCTATTAGCAAATACAAGACGTGTGAGTTAGTTAGATTACTACATTTTGTGCTTCATTTAAAGGTTTCTCATATATTTTCTTCTTCTGTAGTAGAGTAAGATTCTTCTGTGATTGATGCCTCACTTTGGAACAACTTCACGTTTTTCTCTCATCACATTCATTATTTTTGGTTTTGACTTGGACATGGAAAACAACCTCTGAACTGTTATATCATTAATTAAATTTTGAGGAGCTTTCCTCATATAATTGAAGACAAGAAAAAAAAAACATAAATAACAGTAGATATTTTAACTTTCTTTCCTCCATGACTGTACCTATTGCCAGACAACCTAATATTGAGCCCAACCTCACAGATCAGACCAACATTGCATTAAACTTGTTTAATACCATCTTATAGACCACTAACACCCAGGTTGAACTTGAACGTTCATGGGCAATGATTGAATAGGACATAAGCATCCAAGAATGTTGGGAAGCTAGGCAAAGACAACTTAGAAATCAGCCATAGCTTCTTTCCCTAAAGAATTGATTTTATTTTCATATTACAAGGTCTCTTTATTTTTTCGTATGCCTTGATATTATACTTTCAAGCCTTAAGTATAAACTTAGGAACAATAGTGCACTTTTCAACTACTTTGGGAATACAATGTCAACTAAAATTGGAGATTTGTCCTTAGAGTTTTAGTGTACTATTGTTGAAACTATTAATACGACGAAGCCCTCGGGGCCAACTTTTGACAAAGAGAAGAACTTCCATGTGTGGTTTTTTTTGCTGCAAACTATTTCAAGAAATATATATGTTGTTCACATGGGTTGTAAGAGGATGTTTGTTTATGGACTATTTTAATGAAATACATGTTCTTTTTACAATTTTTTTACTCTTTCTTATATTACATGTCCTAAGTGATTGAGTTGTGAATGTATGCAGAAATGTGTCTTAGACTATTCTAGTTATTAAATTGTATGCATGTGTTTCTAAATGTGTACCTTCATGACAAATGTATGATTAGAGTTTATGCATAATTTAGTTTAATTATGACTCATTTAGTTACTATGGTTTGCTCATATATAGGATAGGGTATATTAGAACTAGATTAGACCTACATTTACATAGTCTTCATATACATCTTCCATTTGCATAACCACCAATCACTCAACCTCATCGGTGGATCTGGATGAAACTGGTAGAACCAACCAACAATGACTGCCAAGATAGAATACATATGGGTTCCCTATTCCAAATGGTGAGAGGTCTAATTGGGACTTCTTACTAGGGGTAACCCCTTACTGTTGTCAAGCGAATTTAGACCTATCAAGAAAATTGGCACTAGAAGGAGGGTCAGATGAAAATCCTTCCCACATGGATTCATTTCTTTTAAATCTTAACCATCCCATGGCTCCTCTCCGTACCTTTGTATGGGATGAACCTTTGAGTCTTCCAAGACTCACCAGTGGCATTTCAATCAAGACAATCAATCTCTTATCAAACACAAAATTCAATGGTGAAGGGAATGTCTATACACTTACGCATATCAAAATATTTGATATCACTCGACAAAATATTAATATTGTACAAGACAATGAAACATGTCGAGTCTTCATCCTGACATTTGATGAGTGAATTAAATCCTTGTTTAGGACATCGCCAACGAAATTAATCCATATCTGGAAACAATTCATGGAAATGTTTATCATTGTTCATGACAATTATGTTTATGAAGAACTTATATATGAACTGGAAAAAATCTGTAGGCTAAGGAACGAATCTAAGAATGATTTCTTTTGAAGAGTCATGTAAATTTATTGTATATTTCCTTAAAGTGATGAACCCTCAGGCCAATAAATATTTGATTGGTTTTCATATCACGTCTTTATTTCTGAAGAATTGATTTGAACAATAAATCCATCTCCTATTCACAAAATTTATATCGAACCAAAATGATATAAGAGATATAATCTCTAAACAACACTCCGACACAACTAAATCAAAATGTTTATCAATGATCATGGACCCCATAGACTCAGAGTGTGAAATATTTAGCAATCCCCCTTTAGAAAAGTGTGAACATATTGTGGTGCATGATGAATCCCTCACTGTATAAATATTATCATATTCATAATCTAAATATTTGCATTCCCTTTATATAAATATATTTGACGTTGATCACACATACAAGAAACCATATTTCTATCATACAATACACTCTTTTCATTACTCCTTTAGCATTAAAACATTGATTGACATATCATATCAAGAGGAGTTTCCAACCTTGATCGACCAAGCACTCATCCTTAACAATACTTGATCTAGAATGCATCGCTTCGAAAATTCTTTGTGATTTGAATTTTTGGAACATGGTGAATCACGATCTTTTTTTGAGGTCCCTATTTTTGATGATTACTTTCCAATTCTAGAATTGAATGAAATAATTGACCTATCACTCATTGATCCCACACAATCTGAGATTTATGAACTTGATGAACATATGCTAATCATTGAAAATCTAAAGTATGCAGAGAACCATGAGTTTGCTAATCCTTATGAACAAATAACAACAAATGAACAACCCATCACCACGTAAAATGAAAGAAACATTGAGATAATCCAGGAAATTCTATCACCTCAACCTTCCTAAGGATTATTTGTTATTCCTTAGGGGAAAATTAATCAATCTTCCTTGGATTCTATTTCGATGCTCCAAAACTCCTCACATGATTTTTTTAATGGCATAGGAGAGGCTTTGGAGCTATCTTTCACTAAATGTTTCCCTAAAAAAATCCACCATTATCTCTCCTCTTACTATGAAGAGTACCTGAAATTTGAACCCAGGGAGATCTACATCGACAATGAGACACTCCAATTTCTATCGATGACTATGTCAAATGCTTGTTGTCTTACTTCTACCCCTAGGATGAGAAATACAACCCACTCTGAGACTCCCTTACAAAGTTTGTTTCATGCAATTTCGATTCATGAGCCTCATCATATATGTATCTTTTTGTTGATTTCCTTACAACAATCATATGATGATAATTTTAATTTTTATGACATAATTGAAGCTTGGTTGGAGGAATCCTACACATCTACATTTCTCATGAACAATAATGTCATCAAATTCAATTTACTAGGTGGAGACGTGCTTAAATTGATTCTTCCTATCTTTCATCTCTTATTACTTCATTCTCTGCAATTTACCTTCAATAATTATGCAGTCAGAGGTTTGGAGTTAATTTATTGGCTTCATTGGAAATACACTTACATCTAGATTCCTTTCAACCAATGTAGGTTAGGTTAGGAATAGGATTAGCATAGTCATCTCACTCCCTTTCTTCCTACATAACATAGATTTTTATTTTATTTTCATCTGAATAACATAGGTTTATATTTGTTTTTTTTATTCAATAAAGACCACCAACTGTCAGTTGAGAGGTCTATATGTCATTAGTGTGAAGGTGATGACTATGAAAACAAAAATGGAGGTGAGAGGTCTTCAAAAAATATGGATGAGGAGTGCAAGTTTGAGTCAATGCTAACACAAATGTCATCTAAATGATATAACATGAGTAAGAACTTCACACAGATTAGTCTTATCAAGATGCCACAAACTTTTGGCTAGTTGGAATGCATGAAGTTCCTTGAAAGTTGTTGGAAACACTCACATCCAATACCTCTCTTTCAACCTATCTTCTTCACTAACTACACATGTTCAATTTTCATGTATCTAATCTTTCACTTTTCAGTGCAACAAATTTTAGGTTGAGTTCATCTCTAGATTCCAAACACTTCTCTTCTCCTTCTTTCATCATCATATTTTTCATTGGAAGAAGTTTATTTCTAATTTATATTTCACCTCATGATTTCTATTTGTATCTAATGACATATAGACCTCTCACCTCCATTTTTGTTTTCATAGTCATCACCTTCACACTAGAAGCATGCATGAATAAGCTTGCATCTTTTTCCTGGATCATGAGAATAATTAGGGGTGTATGTTTAAAAATGAATCAGATCTATTTGGGGATTTTGTTATAGTAGTTAAACCATGACTGAGCATAATGGTTAATCACTGGTAATTCTTGAATATTTGATGGCAAGATATCCTATGTAATGGAGGAACCATCCACACTAAGTATTTTCTCACGTGAAAGGAAAAGTGTGAAACTCTAAAGGATGAAAACCTAAAAGGGATATCTCTATGTAGCGAGGTGTAGAAATATATAAATAAATATCAAAAGATGGTATTCATCCCCTATCAGTATAAAAAGGACATCGCTTTCCCCATCCAATGAATGTTAATAATGCACTAAATAAGCGAGGAAGGAATGGAAAGGAAAGTTTTACTAGACTAGGGGACATGCATATATCTCTATCGAGGCTATGGATGCTCACTGGTAGTGGAGAAAGGTATATGAAGTTGTGGTGACTCCATTGGGTATATGTACAATCATGGGAAATGGATAAACACCTATGATATATCTATATATGCACTATTGGATTACTGAGATGGGAGGTGAATTAGTAATAGAGAAATTTAATCCTTTTTAACCACAAAATGCAAGTGTTATACCAATGTAGAATTATAATCCAATAGTTTCAGAGTCAATAAACAATGAAAAAATGAGAAATCATACACATACATAGTACACCAATGTTTTTATGTGGAAACCCAAAGAGGGAGAAAACCACAGAATGATTTTTCTTATATGTCTTTAAGAATTGCATTCATTGGAAGCACCAACTTCCTTTGTTTTCAAACTGCAACTGGAAGGAGGCTCTAATCCCCTAGTTTATCATGCTAAAACCTGAGGGAATCTCCAACTCCCCAATTCCCTAGCTACAACCAAAAGGAGTCTACAACTCCCTATGTTCTCTGGCCACAACTAGAAGGTGACTATAACCACTTGTACTTGCCCCATCCAACCTCCCTGAAATAAAAGTAGAATGATGGAACCACTATGATAATATCACTATGAGATATATTGTTGTAATCCTATACCAATTAACCTGTAATCAACTTGTACCATAAACAAGTGCATCAACGATGCACCAACCTATACCAAACAACATGTAATCACCCTATACCATAAACAAGTGCATCAACCATGCACCAACCTATACCTCAACCTATACCATCAGTGCATGCATCAACCATGCACAAAATATGTACCAAACATGCATCAAAAACACATAAATTTTGACTCATCAAGATGTACCAACATCATCAGCTATACACCTCATGTATGTGCGAACTCATCAACTACTTGTCTCATCCATGTACCCAACATATACCTCAACCAAAAGACCTCATCAATTTCATCATCCAAATCTGATTTGTAAATCTGTAACATACCTGGTGTATATTATCACATACCTGCAAACCTTCCTTAACAAGAGACTAGCGTTTTCATCAAACTTTACTTTAGTCTCACATGACTAGTTTTGGATTAGTCAACAACCCTAACTTTCAATAATCATAACTATTATACATGTACTAAATAAAGGTATAAAAATAGTACACAATGTTCTTCAGTGTGTTGTCTACAATTTCTCTAGGTTTCACTTCTTGGAACCTCCTAGAAAAGGAGTTATAGAAGAAATGACATACCTTTTTGAGTTATGGCTTATTCTAGAGAGAGTACTTGTAGAGAGTGCCCCGCACTGAATATATGTTGTATGGATATTAAAACGGAAAAAAGAATAATTCAGAATGTAATCTAACCAATACAATTGTTCTTACAGAATTTGGATCTGTTATGAAGAAGGTATGACCTTTTTACCTGAAACACATGTTTTAGACTAGTTTCAGGACTAGCCATAAACCCTATTTTCCACAGCGTGTAACTCCAAAAATACAACGACCCACAAGCTGGAATTTTTATCACAACTAATTGTATATGTTTCCTAAACATTTTCCCGATTTCACAATATGAATAATTCTAGAAAAAACGTTATTGTGAAAATGGTGAGATGACCTGTAAATAACATACCTTAGAAAGCATCATCAAAATAATTTATCATCCCTTGAATTTCGTCCTTCTTTACTTCACCTTCCCTCTGAAATTTGTCTTTGATATCCTTTGGTTACCTCAGTCACTTGTATATATTCAATATGCTCAAGTGTGATTAAAATGAGAGATCCTTGTCTCTTATTTATACTTTCATGTAGCTTCCTCAAGGGGTTACCTTTTAACCATCTTAACCCACTTTCCTTATTTTAGGGCTAACACACTTCTAACCACTTGTCCACTTAGTAATTTCTCCATTGACTTTATTATTTAAATAATTTATTTTGTATCCACTTTGACTTATAATAAATTCATCACTTCACTTTATTATTTAAATAATTTCTTCTTTGCAACCAGTTTGACTACTTTGACATTTTGGGGCTTCTAGATGACTCATGGGGATTCTCCAACTTCACATGGCCATAACTCTCTAACCGTGATGAGTTATGTGATGTTCCACATACCAACATAAATGGAATGACATGTACTATCCATCTATAATAGCCTCACCTTCAAATATATTAAAAATCATACCATTATACATCAAACAAACTTGGCTCCATTACCCAAATCTTTGTGCTACCAGAATTCACTATCAGACTTTCTTCAAGGGTTGACATCAATGACAACCAACCCAAATAATAAAAAATATCCCCCTTTGGCATTGATGGAAACACTCTGATGCAATACTGAATTCATATCACTCATGCTCCCCTTGTGACCATTGCTCCCCCTAGAACCATGCCTCTATGCTCTTTCTCCAAGCAATTACCTTTGCATATGATAAATCTCTCCCCCTTTGTCATCAATGGAAAAGGTATATTTCCATCTATGGTTTCTCCCCCTCACTGAAGTCTTCCTGAAATCGATATCCCAACTTGAACTGTCCTATTTATGGTGCTTCCTCATGTAAATCTATGACATATAAGATAAGCATTCAAAATCATTCATTTTGGAGTAGAAATTACTCTGAGTCTTTGGAGAAGATACTCAAAGCCTTGTCTTGGAAGCGGTTTTGTAAATATGTTTTCCACTTGTTCTTTTGTGCCCACATATTCAACTCTTATGTTCTTCTCTGCAACTTCTTACTGTACAAAGTGATACTTGATTGGAATGTGCTTCATCTCGAAGTGCATCACCGAGTTCTTTGAGATATTGATGGTGCTTATATTATCACAATAGATTGGAATGGGCTCATCATACTCAAACTATATATCTATCCGAGTTTGTTTCATTCATAGAACCTGTGTACAACATGTTGTTGCAGCAATATACTTGTAACACCCTATTTCCCCCAGCTTGTAAATATAACTAGACTGGCCAAGAACTATGGAAAACTCATAAATGTGAATATGTGATGTAAATGGACCTTGAGGAAAAGGTCAATGAATGTGAATAACATTTTGAATTTATTGCAGGACTGCTGAGAGGGGATGTGCAGAAAAAGAGACCACGACGGCAGTGGAGGGCACCTGGAAAGGTGGCATTAACTTCCACCAATAATTAGTACCATATTTGGACTCCGCTGGCTCGGAGAACCAAAAGTGGCTCACTGGCCCTGAATTAAATGTCTCGCAGGATGGTAGGTAGATGTTTTAATGAGGGATGGGAGGTGAACTTCCCATCCATAGA
The DNA here is from genome assembly GCA_009831015.1 of Picea engelmannii. NCBI lineage: Eukaryota > Viridiplantae > Streptophyta > Pinopsida > Pinales > Pinaceae > Picea > Picea engelmannii. Next base: position 81,169 of record ML776915.1, on the reverse strand, counting down.
GCCATTAGGCCTGATCAGTGCAAGGGTAATCATGCCACACACAACCTCGCAAGAGGATAAGGCATGGGGTAGAAGCGATTGCAGGGGCAGACGCGAGGGGAGAACTCTGGCATTATGCAGAGTGAGTGATAACAGAGAGGAAGGATTGCAACCTTCACTCCTAGTCACTGGTAGATGGATACGCAGTCTCATACCATTGTGGTCTCAGCTCGGGGGTGGCTAGTGGTAAATCCACTAGGAGTCGCTAAGCCTATGGTTGGGTGGAAACGAGCACCCCTCTCAACAGTTGCTTGACCCCTGGGGTTATCTCTGATAAGTGTTTTGCCTATGACATCTTGATATATATATATTTTCTTATTCTGATAATTATGCTCATAAGCTATGAAACTGTGAATGATTTCATTATAAGAATGACTGTATGGTGTTTTGATCAGTACTAGTAGTTGTATATTTATGTGGAAAGACTATGTATGATTTATGTCTTCATGAATTCGTTATTTGAGTGCATATTGATCAAATTCAGACTTCACAGCTGGTTCTCAGGAGGACGACATCCTTATATACCTTAGGTAATACCCTGAATAATCCTCCTCATAGAAATACCTTCCTTGAAAAGCCCATCAAGAACCGGGAAGGCAGTTGTGAAGGCGTAAGGCCTTAGTGACTCTACATGAGGAGAAACGACCTTCCTGAAAACTGAGATGACAACATAAGGATGAAGTAATGAATTGACGGATGAGATTCCGTCGAGAGATATGTGGTCACTCACGACCATTATATTGGAAGGAGAATATGGAGTGTTAGGTACCTTAACCCTATAGGTATTAATTGGCGGATGAGATTTCGTCGGGGAATCTATGGTCACCCACGACCATTAGATTAGTAGGAGAAAGTAAGGCGTTAAATTCCTTATCACTTGGTTTTCCTGTGTCTTCGTGGGTAGTGAGGATTTTAGGACCGTAGATCCCCAAGGTTCATGAGAGTATCTGGACCGTGGATTTTTTCCATGCCTAGGGAGTCATGGAAGAATGCATGGGTAGGAACCATTATGAGTCATTCGATCTTGGCTGAAGAACCCAACAGCCGTTGGATCTGTCAGGAGTTACCCGAGGGTTAAGACTCCAGTGTATTAAGGGAGAAAAACCCCAGAATGGATCCAAGCCATCCGATTAACAGAGGTCACGTGTCAAGAAATCACCCATTTCAGGTAATCGGGGATCGCGGAATTGGGATTCCAGCTGACAAGAGATCGAGACTTTCCATTGTGGAAATCCCGAGATAGATCTAAGTCATCCAATTGATGGAGGCCATGTGTTGTAAGATCTCCCATTACGGGAAATCGAGAATTGTGGGATCAGGAGTCCTGGGGACAATGGGTCGAGACTCTCCAAGGTGGGAACCCTGGAGCAATTGTGGGCCGTCCAATTAACGGAGGTCACGTGTCAAGAAATCACCCATTTCAGGAAATCGGGAGTTGGGGATTCGGGAGTCATGTTGATAATAGTTCAAGCTCTTACCTTGATAAATCCCAATGAAAGAGAGGCTGTGGTCATATGGGAAGAGGTCATATCAACCAATGCTTAACCCAAGGGGCTCACCTCTGATTGTGGTTCGTTCAACACTTCAGCGTTTTGGCATTCAGGATACCGAAGGGACATGTTTCCCTGTTCTCTTAAACCCTGAAGTCCAGACTTATAAACCTCGATATGTTGGCATGTGGTCAGGCTTTGATGAATGGCCAAGATCCTCTCGGAGGATCCTAGGTCTGGGATGACCATCCAATGTTAGGTATAGATGCCATCTTTACGGTGGGGCACGAATGCGAATTAGGGTAAGTAGTGAGTAGATATAGATGGCTAGAGTCCACCCACCTAGATCTATGATAGAAGATGCATTTCGGAACCCCCTTGCCATTTTGATTTTAATGCGGGGTGGGGGGGGGTCTGGAATTGGACACACAACTCTTGAATGGTCGAGATTAATTCATCATGATCAATGGCTCTTAGGTGGATTCCGGACCCCCCTTGCCATTCTTCCTTTAATGGGGGAGGGGGTCTGGAATAATGTGGCGTGTGAAGTGGGGCCCCTCCTGTCATGTCGACTACCATGTTGAGTTTCCCTTTTTTCCACCTGTATTCCACTTAACCACACAACGGGGCCTGTTCTCACTGGTGGTTCCCTACCCCTATTGAGATTTGTTCCTATTGGCCACTTGCTGACCCTGTAGGGATTCATCCCCACTGGTCGGTCGCTAGCCCTATCGAGGTTTGGCGATTGCAGAGTCGAACGTTTAAACATTACTGTAGCGCCGAGGCACGAAATACTAATAGGCACTGCGTTCAAATTGAACCGTGAACATGACTCGCGATCACATGGGAATGGAGAAGGAGAGAGAAAGAACCAACTTACGTTGGGCTTCCATGGATAATTAGGGGTTCTAGTCTGACAGAAGACCAGAAAAACTCTGATTTAGGTAGTGGGTGTGTGACAAAGTGGTATCAGAGCATGGTTACAACACTTGGCCTGATTGGGTTCATGCACAAGTCGCACATAAGCTCCGTTCGAAGTACTCCTACAAAGAGTAACCCCCGTAACGTAAATCTCTTGTCCAGGATTGAAAACTTGGAAATGAGAACCTGATTGTGTATGCAAGTGAAAGAATAATAAATTATGCACAGATTATAAAAATATATCTAATCCTTGACTAACAATCAACGTTTTTCTTTTCACCTAAGCGGACGATCAGCCACGGGAATTTACCGATGCAGAGAATGGTGACTCCCCAAGAGATGGGATAAGGCTCCCATAATAGAGTTGAAGAGTCTGATGAAAGAAGAGCAATAGGAACCCCTCCAGACCTAGCCGAGACTGTGAGGAGTCTCATGGTTGAATTGCAAAGCTGCAAGGCCGACAATGAAAGGATGATGAAAGAACAAGAAAAGAAAACTGAAATTAATGCACTGTTACTGCAGAGCTTATCCGACCTACAGCGACAAATGCAGCATGAACCCGAAGTTAAAAATCATGGTCGTATCAGTGGCCATACTGAGATGAGCACCTCAAGGAAGGTTCACCCCAGAGGTAAAGGACCAGTGCCGGACGATTCCACTGAGAAGGAAGCTGGCGATTCAGAAGGCTCTTCCAGTAGCAGGACCAGTTCCTATTCTCGAAGAGAGCAAAAGAAGAAAAAGACTTCCAATGGTCATAAATTTGAGGAATTCAGAAAGTCCAAACCTCCCTCCTTCGACGGTGAGATAAAGAAGGGAGAGGAAGTCGAGGCTTGTCTACTTGGACTGAAGAAATACTTCAGAGTCCATGATTTTTCAGAAAATTTGAAGGCCCGAGTGGCCACTTTCCATCTAAATAGAAAATCTTCGATTTGGTGGGAATATCTTAAGAATATGAAAGGTGTCCGCGAGGAGGACCTGTCTTGGAAACGGTTTGAGAAGTACTTCCGGAAGAAGTATTTGTTGGAAAGATATTTCGACAAGAAGGCCAAAGAGTTCTATGAACTCAAACTAGGGCAACTCACTATAGAGGAATATGTCAACAAATTCCTCAACTTATTAAGATATGTACACTACATCAAAGCAGAGAAGGTGAAGGCACAATGCTTCATCAGTGGGCTACCCAAGGAATACTGGAACAGAATTGAATTCGATGAGACAAAGACCTTAGAAGACACTATTCAAAAGGCAACATATTGTCATGAAGAATATGGACATCGGGCAAAGTCTCATGGAGACTGGAGACAGAAGAGTGGTTTGAAATCTCATAAAAAGGAGATCAAATCCTCAGGATTTAAGAGCTACAAGAAGAACCCCAGAATGAACTTTCCAACCCAGAGTGTAGTCTAGCAGAACTTTCCATCATCAGACGGAAATAAAAATTCTAGACCTATACTAGTAAAGACTAATAACCCAAAGAAAGAACCTCTAAAATGCTGGGGTTGCAGAGAAGAGCATCTCCTGAGAGACTGTCCACACCAACAACAAAATAGTCGAAAAGTTTATAACATTCAGGAAGCTACCACAGTCAATGATGTGGCAAGGAGTGTGCCAGAAATTTATGTAGCCTTGGATAATAACCAAGCTGACCACTAGCCTTCAGTGGTGGAAATAGAAGGTATGGTTTTCAACCATCTAGTGTCTGTTTTAATTGACCCTAGTTCAAATTTGAGTTATATAGCCCCTAATACTGTGGATAAGTGCAAGCTACCACCACAAAAAAAAACCAAGCCATGGTTGGTACAGTTAGCCACTGGCACTAAAAGAAAGGTGGTAGAGGCCATACCAGCTTGCCAGTTAATGTTGGGTGAATTCCCCACCCAAGCAACCCTTAACGTATTACCCCTGGGATCATATGATATGTTGATTGGTATGGACTGGTTGTCCACCCATAAAGCCAAATTGGACTGTTACCATAAAAACTTAGAATGTGTGAGCAAAGAATGAAAAAGGATAACCCTTCAAGGGATCCTAAAACGAGTCTCGGTGAGACAAATATTGTTAAGAACCAAACATCAATATAGCATAGGAAAACCTCAAGAAAAGTACTCAACGCCTTGAAAAAGAGATAATATCAGATAATAAGCCTCTTCGAGGGGGAAACCTCCTTTTACCCCACTTAAATCTTCAAGTACAAGATGATTCAAAATGAAAATGTCTCCTTGGTATATATAGGAGACTAGGAGGTTTTAATGGCCTAAAGCCGACATAAATAAAATAACATTACTAATCTAAATCACAACTAATGGCCTAAAGCCGACATAAATAA
>ML776915.1:29369-69919 GCA_009831015.1 Picea engelmannii | reverse complement strand
GAGGTTCATCATGGATGAACTACATAAAAGACCCTACACTGGTCACCCAGGATACCAGAAAATGATCACTGCCACCCAGAAACAATTTTATTGGCCTGGATTGAAGAAGGACATAGCCAAATATTTGGCCCAATGCATAGAGTACCAATAGGGTAAAACATAACATTGACACCCAACAAGACTATTACACCCTTTACCCATCCCAGAATGGAAATGGGAAACCATCTCCATGGATTTTATCACTGGATTACCAAATTCAACCAAACAAAATGATGCCATTATGGTGGTGGTGGATAAATTGAACAAGTCTTCTCATTTCATCCCCATCAAATAAACCTGCAAGGCGATAGATATCGCCCAGATATTCATGAAAGAGGTGTTTAGACTACACGGTATGCCAAAAGAGATAGTGTCTGACAGAGACACAAAATTTACTTCCAATTTTTGGAAATCACTGATGGCTGGATTGGAGAACAAATTGTTGTTCAACACCGCCTACCACCCTCAAACCAATGGACAGACAGAATGAGTGAATTAGATATTAGAGGATATGTTAAGGATGCATGTAATGCATCAACCCAAGAAATGGGAAGACTACCTGCCATTGGTAGAATTTTCCTACAACAACGACTACCAAGCATCCTTAAAGATGAGTCCCTTCGAGGTCCTCTATGGTAGACAGTGTAATACTCCAGTTAGCTGGAGTAATCCTGTAAATAGGATTTCTTTTGGACCTGACATGTTGAAAGAAATGGAACAACAAGTGACTCAGATAAAACAAAATCTGAAGGTCGCTCAGAACCGACAGAAAAGTTATGCTGATCAAAAGAGAACTCCAAGAGAGTTCAAAATGGGAGACCATGTGTATCTCAGAATTAAGCCCAGAAGGAGTTCCCTGAAAATGGGAGCTTGTGCCAAATTGGCACCCCGGTATTGTGGACCCTTTGAGGTTCTAGATAGAGTGGGACCTGTAGCCGATCGACTAGCACTTCCTCCCACATTAAAAGCAAATAATGCTTTCCATGTTTCATTATTGAATAAATATGTACATGATGCTAATCATATAATTGACTGGTCTGTGATCCAGGTGGAAATGGAGGGAGAATTTCTACCAAACCCCAATGCATACTGGACAGAAAGGAAACCCCACTCTGGAATAGAACCATTGCACAGGTCAAGGTGCAGTGGAAACATTTTGGCCTATATGAGGCTACATGGGAAATGGAGGATGCCATGAGACAGGCATATCCGATTTTGTTTACTTATGTACATGTAATTCATGTTAGTAGATAAGAACATTGAGGACGATGTCCCTTTTTAAGGGGGAGGGGGGAATTGTAACACCCTGTTTCCCCTAGCTTGTAAATATAACTGGACTGGCCAAGAACTATGGAAAAATCATAAATGTGAATATGTGATGTAAATGGACCTTGAGGAAAAGGTCAATGAATGTGAATAACATTTTGAATTTATTGCAGGACTGCTAAGAGGGGATGTGTAGAAAAAGAGACCACGACGGTGGTGGAGGGAACCTGGAAAGGTGGCATTAACTTCCACCGAGAATTAGTACCGTATTTGGCCTCCACTAGCCTGGAGAACCAAAAGCAGCTCGCTGGCCCTGAATTAAATGTCTCACAGGCTGGTAGGTAGATGGTTTAATTAGGGATGGGAGGTGAACTTCCCATCTGCAGAGCCATCGGGCCTGATCAACAAGAGGGTAATCGCACCACATGCAACCTCGCAAGAGGATAAGGCATGGAGTAGAAGTGATTGTGGGGGCAGACGCGAGGGGAGAACTCTGGCATTACGTAGAGTGAGTGATAGCAGAGAGGAAGGATTGCAACCTTCACTCCTGGTCACTGGCAGAAAGAGATGCAGTCTCGCAGCATCGTGGTCTCAGCTCGGGGGTGGCTAGTGGTAAATCTGTTGGGAGTCGCTAAGCCTATGGTTGGGTGGAAACGAGCACCCCTCTCAATAGTTGCTTGACCCTTGGGGTTATCTCTGATAAGTGTTTTTCCTCTGGCATCTTGATATATATATATATATATATATATATGTGTGTGTGTGTGTGTGTGTGTGTGTGTGTGTGCTTATTCTGATAATTATGCTCATAAGCTGTGAAACTGTGAATGATTTCATTATAAGAATGACTGTATGGTGTTTTGATTAGTACTAGTAGTTGTATATTTATGTGGAAAGACTACGTATGATTTATGTCTTCATGAATTCATTATTTGCGTGCATATTGATCAAATTCAGACTTCACGTATGGTTCTCGGGATGACGACATCCTTATATACCTCAGGTAATACCTTGAGTAATCCTCCTCATAGAAATACCTTCCTTGAAAATCCCATCAAGAACCGGGAAGGCGGTTGTGAAGGCATAAGGCCTTAGTGACTCTGCATGAGGAGGAACGACCTTCCTGAAAACCGAGATGACAACATAAGGATGAAGTAATGAATTGAAGGATGAGATTCCATCGGGAGATCTGTGGTCACTCATGACCATCAGATCAGAAGGAGAAGATGGAGTGTTAGGTACCTTAACCCTATAGGTATTAATTGATGGACGAGATTTCGTCGGGAAATCTGTGGTCACCCACGACCGTTAGATTAGTAGGAGAAAGTAGGGCGTTAAATGCCTTACCACTTGGTTTTCCTGTGTCTTTGTGGGTAGCGAAGAGTTTAGGACCGTAGATCCCCAAGGTTCATGAGAGCATCTAGACCGTGGATCTTTTCCATGGCCAGGGAGTCGTGGAAGAATGCATGGGTAGGAACCATTATGAGCCGTCTGATCTTGGTTGAAGAACCCGACAACCATTGGATATGTCAGGAGTTACCTGAGGGTTAAGACTCCAGTGTATTAGGGGAGAAAAACCCCAGAATGGATCCAATCCATCCGATTAATGGAGATCACTTGTCAAGAAATCACCCATTTCGAGTAATCGGGGATCGCGGAATCAGGATTCCTGCTGACAAGAGATTGGGACTTTCCATTGTGTAAATCTTGGGATAGATCTAGGTCGTCCGATTGATGGAGGCCACGTGTCATAAGATCTCCCATTACGGAAAATTGGGAATCGCGGGATCAGGAGTCCTGGTGACAAGGGGTCGAGACTCTCCAAGGTGGGAACCCTAGAGCAATTGTGGGTCGTCTGATTAACGGAGGTCACATGTCAAGAAATCACCCATTTAGGGAAATCGGGAGTCAGGGATTTGGGAGTCCTATTGACAATAGGTCAGGCTCTCACCTTGATAAATCCTGACGGAAGAGAGGTTGTGGTCATATGGGAAGACGTCATATCGACCAATGCTTAACCCAAGGGGCTAACCTCTGATTGAGGTTCGTTCAACACTTCAGCATTTCGGCATTCGGGATATCGAAGGGACATGTTTCCCCGTGCTCTCGAACCCTAATGTCCAGAATTATAAACCTCGAGATGTTGGCATGTGGTCAGGCTATGATGAATGGCTAGGATCCTCTTGGAAGATCCTGGGTCTGGGATGACCGTCCGATGTTAGGTAGAGATGCCAGCTTTACGCTAGGGCGCGAATGCGCATTAGGGTAAGCAGCGAGCAGATATGGATGGCCAGAGTCCACCCACCTAGATCTACGGCTGAGGATGCATTCCAGATCCCCCATTCCATTCTTCTTTTAATCAGGGGGGGGGGTCTGGAATTGGACATGCAACTCTCGAACGGTCGAGATTAATTCATCATGATCAACAACTCTTAGGTGGATTCTGGACCCCCCTTGCCATTCTGCCTTTAATGGGGGGGGGGGGTTGGAATAGTGTGGCATGTGAAGTGGGTCCCCTCCTGTCATGTCAACTACCATGTCGAGTTTCCCTTTTTTCCACCTGTATTCCACTTAACCGCACGACGGGGCCTATTCTCACTAGCGGTTCCCTACCCCTGTTGAGATTTGTTCCTATTGGCCACTTTCTGACCCTGTAGGGATTCATCCCCATTGGTCGATCACCAACCCTGTCGGGGTTTGACGGTTGCAGAGACGAACGTTTAGACATTACTGTAGCGCCGAGGTGCAAAATAAAAATAGGCACTGCGTTCAAATTGAACCATGAACATGACCCGTGATCACATGGGAACGAAGAAGGAGAGAAAGAACCCGCTTACGCTGGGCCTCCATGGATAATTAGGGGTTCTGGTCTGGCAGAAGACCAGAAACACTCTGATTTAGGTAGTGGGTGTGTGAAAATACTTTGCTTCATGATGCAGGTCCATCTCTCCACGTCATCCATCCAACCAACCAGTCATGTCAAGTGCACGCTTTCAAAGCTAAAGAGAGTCGCGGTCCTCATTTTGATTTAGAAATTGAATGTAATTAAATGTTTAAGATATTGAGCTATGAAACTGTGCCTTTGTGCAGGTTGTAGATAAGTAGACCTTTAATGTTTGTAAGGCTGAGATCTAGATCAAGATTCTGGACTAGACAACCCATTCAATCTAATTGAATAGGGTAGGTAGATTGGAGGGAAGAGCTCGAAGAGCCCCTCAGGTAAAAGAGATTTTGTATCTCATTTTGTAGAGTTGTAGTGGTGGAGATAGAAGAAATTTTTTGAGTAGAGAGAAGAAGAGAAGGAGCCGAGACCTTGTTACAGGCCATGCTCAGGAACACCTTGTAAATACATTCATTTTCCATTTAATATAAATAGAAGCAGTTTTTCCTGCATGATTATGTGTTAAATGAATGTCTATGAGTGTTCTTCATATGATATGAATGTATGTTGTAGATGTATACTATAGGGTTGCATTTGAAGGCGTGTGTGTGATTTCAGGGGAAGGTCTTTGAGGTTTGATGCCAGGAGGGTGTGACAGAGTACTGCGGTCTCTGAATACCAGTGCACAGAAGCACTTCTGAATTCTGCGGGTTCAGACAAGGACATTCTGCAGCACAAGAACTGGAATCAACAACTGAGGGAAAGACCTATGAGGGTGATGAACACCTCAAAAGGCAAGGTTGTGTAGGAGATACACAATTGTAGACAAAATCTTTGAGGAGTTCTGTGAAACTCTGGCAGGTGGGCATTGAGTCAGTGCAAGGAGTGCACAAAGATAGAACTTTGCTGTGAGTTCAAGGAGAACCAGGATCATTGAGGATTCTGAGAGCTCTTCAAGGTGGGCATTGAGCGGGTGCATAGGTGCACAGGAGACAGGACTGTTGGATGTTCTGTGAAAAGATACTCTACCAGGAGGGAATTGAGTAAGTGTGTAGACAGAAGAAAAGAGAAATCTTTGAGTTCTAGAATTTAGAGGAAGAATCCACTGGGGGATCTTCACAGGGTTGCTAAACACCCTACAAACTCAACAAGAAGTTGCTTGAGGCATAGGATAGCCAGGAGGGAATCGAATCATTCTCCATCTGTGGGAGAAGGAAAGAAGGATAAAATCCCTTAGGGGTCTGAGTGTTGAGAAGCTCAGGAGAGACAACACTGTGTGTGCATGAGAATATCCTACAAGGGAACAGGAGTTGAAGAATCCTTTAAGGGTTCGGAAAAAGGATAAGCTCAGGAGGGCGAGTGCTTTCAGGCACAGAGTTGTGGCTGGAAGGAATGTAGAGGTCGAAGAACTCTTTGGAGAGTTCAGAGTTCTCCAAGCTTAGGAGGAACAACATCATGGAGAACGTAGGTGAGGCTTAAATTCGAGAGCTCGTAGGAGGAAACAGACAAAGGTCGAGGCCTTTAAGTTTTGGAAAATCCTTCCAAGGCCGGAAGAGAACGCCCAAAAGCTCGGGAGGAGAAATATCGGCCATTAGATCAGCCGATAGATCTTGGACCGTTAGATTTCCCACGTCCAGGAAGGAGCAGGAGGAGCGCACAAGAAGGATGGATCTGAACCATCAGATCTAGAGTGAAGAACCCGACAGTCGTCAGATCTGTCGAGAGTTACACGGGGGTTAAAGATTCATGAACAGGAGGGTGAAAGTCCCAAAAAGATTGACTTATCGGGATATCGACGTTCAAGATATAAAAATTATCGAGGTCGAGAAACTCTGGACATTTCAAGTCTCGAAATAGTGAGAGTGAATTTGAGTCGTCCATTTGTGGAGACATGTGGTAGAGATCGAGCGACCCATCGATATATCAGCTACCAAGGTTTTGAGTTGACAGAGGATTTCTGTCATCGGAGCATCGAAAACTTTGAAATCGCGAGATTGGATCAGGGTCATCCATCAGTCGGGATACATGGCGGATATCGAGACTATTGGGGGAAGTCCTGATAGAAAAGTCAAACCAGCGCATCGGGGTTCGACATTTCGCGAATCCTGAGGGAAAGACATCTGGAGCATCAGAAGTCGCGAAATCTCGAGAGTTAATCAGAACCATCCATCAGTTGGGGGACACATGGGCAAGATCGAGAGCCCATCGACATTGTGGAGATCGAAGGGACAAGATGCCAGAGCCTTTCAGCAGCGGAAACTTCGAAATCACGAGAAGCGATCAGGACCGTCCATCATAGGAGGACGCATGGAGGAGATCAGAGCATTCAGGAGATTTCTCGAAAGGAAATCTATCTATCAACATTACGGGCATCGGGATATTGGGAATCCCATGGACGGAAGGTTTATGCATTTCGGCATTGCGATGTCCGAAACCCCGAAAGGAGATAAGGCTCTGGTCTTATGAGAGCAGGTCATATGGACTAGAGCGTAGCTAGGCAGGGCTAAGGAAAAAAGGGGTGCATCGGCAAATAGGAGATCGGGGATTCAAGAGGAAGAGAACTCTCGACATTGGAAAACAAGAAACGCCAAAGCCCGAAAGTATATTTTCCCTGTTGAGGAAAGGGCAGCGGTCGGAGTGCAGAAGGCCGTGAGGAAGTATAAGGACCTGTGGATCAGGTTTTAACAGAGGTTCCACTATGGAATTGAAAGAGCTGCTCCCGCTCATGAACTGATTGAACGATCCTATGGGTGGACGTAGGAGGTGTCTGTCATCAAGTGGTATCAGAGCCTGGATTTTGTTTGTATATTGCAGACAGAGGAGGTAAAGGAAGAAGACAGAGCACTGAAACTCTGTAAGGATTTGTTTTGCAGGTAGGCAACAATCCATAGACAGTCAGGAGGACTGTAGGAGAGGCTCAGGCACTCAGGTTTGCGGAGTGACAATAGCAGATTTTCGAGGAGGGCAGAAAAAGATAGCAACATGGCTATTGAAGGCTGTAAGTATGCTGGGAGGAAAAAATTAGAGCTATGGAGCCAAGAATATATAGATGAAGAGCTCGCTGATATAAAGAAAAAAATAGAAAATCTTGCATTACGGATGCAGTAGAAAGCCAAACCACGGTGGGTGTATGAATGGCCCATGAGGAAGACAAAAGTAAAATGGCCAGTCAAGGAGTTGATGGCTAGAAGACAGTGTAGGCTGTTAAGAGGATGGTTGAGGCATGTTAAAAACCTCGACAGACCTAAAGAAATGGTTCAGATATGTGAACCAGAGATTGGGAGAATTCTTGGTGAAGAGAATGAAATGGGATTAGTTGAATATCTCAAGAACTGTCGGGAGGGCAGAGAGGATATTCCATTTTGCAAGGTGGGCAACGAGTTGAGATCATTGCGGGATCTCTTGGACTGTCAGGAGGACAGCCAAGGAATTTCACATTGCTAGCTGGGAAATGAAATGAGGTCATAGCGGGATCTCAAAGACTACTAGGAGGGCAGCGAAAGGCTTCCAGTTTGCCAGGTGGGTAAAGGAAAAAAGATGGAATTAGTTGATTCCATGGACTGCCAGGAGGGCAGTGGGAGCATCTCAAATCACTAGGTGGGTAGAGATGAGAATACAAGACTGTCTGAAAGTATCATGGACTTGGAGGTGAGTTCAATTCAGCAAGGGGTGCTGATGAAGATGGGATCAGTTGATCTCATAATCTGCCAGGAGGGCAATGAACAGATCCCATATTGCTAGTTGGGCAGGGATGAGCAAATGAGACTATCAGAGGGTCTCATAAATTCAGAGATGGATTTGGATCAGTAGATGCAGTTAACAGAAGAGGAAGATCAAAGAAATATTCTGATAATTGGGGGAATCGAGGTATTCCTTCCACTTGTCCAAGAGGAGGTAGAAATCTATGTTGCAGATGCAGCAACAACAGAAGGACAGCTAGCTGAGAGTGTCAATGAAGGATTGGAGCAGATATATGAGCTTCCCAAGAAGGAAAAGAGAATGAGGATTATGAGGAATGGCTCAACGCTTTCATCCAGGAACCCGAAAGAACAGAAACTGCAGCACTGAAGCTGACATCAGAAGATAAAGTTCTCACTCCATGGGAGATGGAGTTAGCGATGCTGGATGATTGGCTGAACAATCTAGAGACAACAGGAGAACTGACAAAATTTAAGCTATTAGAGAAGGTGACTAAACAACAAGTCAGTCAAAGGGAGACTGCAAAGATGAAGTCTGCAGCAGAGTGGACACTTGGTTCCATAGAAGAAGATGAAGAGGATGGAATGGGAGATCATGATGATCTACCAAATTGCAGAAAATTTTTGCAGCTGGGGAGACTGCAAAAACATGACCAGCCACTGGAGCAGCTGGATGCAGCGATCGAGGAGATCAGAAGGCTAATGTTGAGGTCAGCAGAGACTACCAGTGAGGAGAAGCTAAGTAGAAAGGAAGAAGCAGCAGCGGCAGCAGAGCAGAAGCAGCAGCAGGAAGATGGAGCGGATGAACAACTCCAAAGGATGATTTGGGATCCAGGAGGATTTCAACATATGAGATGGGAAGCTCATGAGCAGGAGCTCATGAATTTTTTAGCTGAGGAGTATGATGCAGGAGCATCTCTCCACGTCAGCCAACCAGCTAGCCAACCGTGTCAAGCATATGCATTCAAAGATGAAGAGAGGCGCATTCCTCATTTTGATTTAGAAATTGAATATAATTAAATGTTTCAGTTGTTGAGCTGTGAAACCGTGCCTTTGTGCAGGTTGTAGATAACTAGGCCTTTAATGTCTGTAAGGCTGAGATCTAGATCCAGATTCTGGACTAGATAGCCCATTCAATGTAATTGAATAGGGTAGGTAGATTGGAGGGAAGAGCTCGAAGAGCGCCTCAGGTAAAAGAGATTTTGTATCTCATTTTGTAGAGTTGTAGTGGTGGAGATAGAAGAGAGTCTGTGAGTAGAGAGCAAAAGAGAAGGAGCCGAGACCTTGTTATAGGTTGTGCTTAGGAACACCTTGTAAATACAAGCATTTGTGATTTAATATAAACAAAAGCAGGTTTTCCTGCATGATTATGTGTTAAATGAATGTCTGTGAGTGTTCTTCATATGATATGAATGTATGTTGTAGATGTATACTGTAGAGTTGCATTTGCAGGAGTGTGTGTGATTTCAGGTGAAGTTGTTTGAGGTTTCATGCCAGGAGGGCATGACAGAGTACTGCGGTCTCTGAACACCAGTGCACAGAAGCACTTCTGAATTTTGCGGGTTTAGACAAGGATGTGTTGCGGCAGAGGAACTGGAATCAAAAACTCAGGGAATGACCTATGAGGTTGTTGAACACATCAGGAGGCAAGGTTGTGTAGGAGATACACAATTGCAGACATAAGCTCTGAGGAGTTCTATGAAACTCTGCCAGGTGGGCATTGAGTCAGTGAAAGGAGTGCACAAAGATAGAACTCCGTTGTGAGTTCAAGGAGAACCAGGATCATTGATGATTTTGAGAGCTCTGCCAGGTGGGCATTGATTGGGTGCATAGGTGAACAGGAGATAGGACTGTTGGATGTTCTGTGAAAAGATACTCTGCCAGGAGGGCATTGAGTAAGTGTGCAGACAGAAGAAAAGAGAACTCTTTGAGTTCCAGAATTTAGAGGAAGAATCCACTGAGGGATCTTCACAGGGTTGTTGAACACCCTGCAGACTCAGCAAAAAGTTGCTTGAGGTAGAGGATAGCCAGGAGGGCATCCAAGAATTCTCCATCTGTGGGAGAAGGAAAGAAGGATAAAATCCCTTAGGGGTCTGAGTGTTCAGAAGCTCAGGAGAGACATCACTATGTGTGCATGAGAATATCCTGCAGGGGCGCAGGAGTTGAAGAATCCTTTAAGGGTTCAGAAAAAGGATAAGCTCAAAAGGGCAAGTTCTTTCATGCACAGAGTCATGGCTGCAAGGAACACAGAGGTCAAATAAATATTTGGAGAATTCAAAGTTCTCCAATCTTAGGAGGAACAACGTCATGGAGAATGCAGGTGAGGCTTAAAGTTGAGAGCTCGCAGGAGGAAGTAGACAAAGGTCGAGGCCTTTGAGTTTTGGAAAATCCTTCCAAGGCTGGAAGAGAACGTGCAAAATCTTGGGAGGAGAAATATTGGCCGTCAGATCAGCCGATAGATCTTGGACCATCAAATTTCCCACGTCTAGGAAGGAGCAGGAGGAGCGCACAAGAAGGATGGATCTAAACCATCAGATCTAGAGTGAAGAACCCGACAACCGTCAGATATGTCAAGAGTTACATGAGGTTTAAAGCTTCGTGAACAGGAGGGTGAAAGTCTCGAAAGGATTGACTTATCGGGATATCGACGTTTAGGATATCAGAATTCTCGAGGTCGAGAAAGCCAGGACATTTCAAGTCTCAAAATAGTGAGAGTGAATTTGAGTCGTCTGTTTGTGGAGACACGTGGCAGAGATCGAACGACCCATTGGTATATCGACTACCGGGGTTTTGAGTTGACAGAGGATTTCTATCATCAGAGCATCGAAAACTCTGAAATTGTGAGATTGGATCAGGGTCGTCCATCAGTCGGGATATGTGGTGGAGATCCAGACTATCAGAGGAAGTCCCGATAGAAAAGTCAAACTGGCACATCAGGGTTCGGCGTTTCACGAATCTTGAGCGCAAGACTTCCGGAGCATCAGAAGTCGTGAAATCCCGAGAGTTAATCAGAACCATCCATCAATTGGGGGACACGTGGGCAAGATCGGGAGCCCATCGGCATTTCAGAGATTGAAGGGACAAGATGTCGGAGCCTTTCAACAGCGGAAACTCCGAAATCTCGAGAATCAATCAGGACCGTCCATCATAGGAGGACGCGTGGAGGATATCAGAGCATTCGGTAGATTTGCCAAAAGGAAATCTATCTATCAGCATTACAGGCATCGGGATATCGGGAATCGTGTGGACAAGAGGTTTATCCATTTCGGCATTGCGATGTCCGAAACCCTGAAAGGAGATAAGGATGCAGTCTTATGAGAGCTGGTCATATGGACTAGAGTGTAGCCAGGAGGGGCTAAGGCAAAAAGGGGCGCATCGGCAAATTGGAGATCGGGGATTCAAGAGGAAGAGAACTCTCGACATTAGAAAACAAGAAACCCCGAAGCCCGAATGTATATTTTCCCTGTTGAGGAAAGGGTAGCAGTTGGAGTGCAGAAGGCCATGAGGAAGTATAAGGACCTATGGATTAGGTTTTGACAGAGGTTCCACTGTGGAATTGAAAGAGCCGCTTCGGGTCATGAACTGATTGAACGATCCTGTGGGCAGATGTAGGAGGCGTCTGTCATCACTTCAATTGTAGATAAGGATATTGATGATTTTTTATTTTTTAGCAATGAAACTAAACACTCACCTAAGTCGAATGTTGCTCCACTGGTGCTTCGTCGGTCATCAACGCAACCTTTCCAATCTGCATTTGTGTAGGAAATAAGTGATAGATCCTTTCCTTTTGGATACCATAATCCAAAATCTTTTGTTCCTTTGATATATCTAAAAATCCTCTTCACTGCTAATACATGTGATTCCTTTGGTGTTGCTTGAAATCATGCTACCTATCCAATTGTCTGCATTACATCTGGTGTGGATGTTATCACATATAGTAAGCTACAAATAATTGACCTATATTACCTCTGGTTTGTAGACTTTGAATCATCATCTTTGCTCAACTTGCAAGTAGTTTTCATAGGAGTGGTAATTGGTTTGCAATCTTCCATTCTGAACGTATTTAACATTTCTCTGATATAATTAGTTTGACAAATAAAAATTCCTTGGTTGCTTTGACATATCTGAAGACCGATAAAGCAGGATAGTTATCCGAGTAATGAAATTTCAAATTCATTCTGCATATCCTTTGCAAATTTCTGGCTTAACCTATCATCATTGCTTCCAAAGATAATATCATCAACATAAACTTCAATTAATAAAATACTTTCTTGAGTAACCTTGATGTAGAGTTTTTTGTCTACAGTTCCTTTTCTGAACCCTGTCTATTGTAGATATTTATCCATAATAGAGTACCATGCTTTATGCGCCTATTTTAGACCATAAAAGGCCTTCTTCAATTTACACACATAATTTGCACTCTTTGACAACTAAAATCCTTCTGATTGTTCAATGTAGACTTATTTTTCAAGTTCCCCATTCAGAAACATTGATTTCATGTCCATCCGATACACTTTAATATTCTTGGAGCATTTATAAGCTAAAAGCAATTGGATTGCTTCCATTCTGGAAACTGGGGAAAATGTCTCTTCAAAGTCGATTCCTTCAATTTATGTGTATCCTTTACATACAAATCTAGATTTGTTCCTTATAAGTTGTCCATATTCATTCAATTTATTTCTAAATACCCACTTTGTGCAAATAAAATTCTTATTCTTTGGTCTTGGAACCAATTCCCAGGTGTCATTCTTCTCTATTTGATCCAATTCTTCATCCATGGCCTTATTCCAAAATTCATCCTTGCTGGTCTCTTCAAAACTGTTCAGTTCAATCGTAGATGAGAGTGCTAGGTGCACTTTTTCTGGTAAATGGATTCTTCTTCTAATTTCAACTCTTGCATATTTGTTTCCGATAATCTAATCTAAAGGATGATTCTTCTGTACTCGTTTGCTAGGTTTCTTTGGAGGAACTTGTTGAACTTTCTCTTCTACTTTTGTTTGATCCTATTCATCTTCCCCTTCTACTTCTTCTTCTTCATCTTCTTCTTCTTCATAAAGTTGTCCCATTGATTCATTTTCTTCTTCCCTTAATTTTCGTCCACCAGTTTGATCAATTGTTTCATTGATGCTTTCCACAACTTTTTTCAACCTCATATTGTAACACTTGTATGTTTTCCTTGTACTTGAGTAACCAAAAAGTACTCCTTTGTCCACATGAGAGTCAACCTTTCCCATTATTCCATATTCTCTTTTGATGTAGAATTTTCTTCCAAATACTCTGAAGTGCTTCACATTTGTTGGTCTTCCTTTCCATAGCTCGTAGGGATTTTTGTCAGTGTTGTTTCTGAGTTTTACTATGTTTTGAATGTGAATTGTTGATGCATTGTATGTGTCCAAAAAATATCTTTCAATTTGGAATCCATTAGCATTATTCGATCCATTTCATGTACTTTCATGTTCTTTCTTTCAACAACTCCATTATGTTAAGGTGTCCTAGCAACAAGGAATTTCCTTTTTATTCCTTGCCTACTGCAGTAGTCCATAAATTCCTTTGATGTGAACTCTCCTCCATTATCAGATCTCAAACATTTGATTTTTGAATCCATTTCATTTTCAACCATTTCCTTGTAGACCTTGAAATCTTTAAAATCTTCTGAAGTATTCCTGAGAAATAAAACCGCATTCATTCTTATATAATCATAAACTAATAACATAAAGTATTTCTGACCTTTTAAACCCTTTTTTGTAGTTGGTCCAACTAGATCAGTATGCACAATTTCTAGTGGTATTGTCATTGAATATTCCTTTGATTTGAACCTGGTCTTCATTTGCTTTCCTTGTTGACAATTCTTGCATAAAGTGTTGGTTGGTTTCGTGATCTAGGGAATTTCTCTAACTACTTCATTTTCTTTAATTTTGACAAGGTTATCAAAGTGTATGTGACCCCTTCTTTTTTTCCATAGCCAACCTTCATCTTCCTTTCCTAGACAACACTTTTCATTTCCAATTTCATTTAGTATATATATGTTGCTTGAAGTTCTTGCAGCTATTGCAATCAATTTTCCTTAACCTTCTTTTCTTATCTCACACTTTTTTGAATCAAAATTAACTTTATGACCTTGGTCACACATTTGACTCACACTTAGAATATTATGTTTTATATCTTCCACTAGTAGAACATTTTATTCCTTGTTATTCTTGTTTCCAATTCTGACTGTGCCTTTTCCAATTATTTTAGTTGAATCATCATTTATGAAGGAGACTGATCCATATCTTTCCTTTCTTAATGTAATAAACATGTCATTATCACCTGTCATGTGTTTTGAACAACCATTGTCAACACACCAACCACGTTTCTTCTTTTTATCTTGTAGATCAAGTGTGCATTCTTCATTGCAATATTGATTCTTCTTTATTATCCATGTTCTCTTATGAGGTTCTTGTCTGTGACTCTTGTTGTTCTTTTGTGGTTCTCTAGGAGGGACTATCATTCTATGATCTTTGGCCATGTTTCCAAAGTTGTTACACTTGTAGCATTCCACTTCAGTGCTCAATGATTCAAACATGTTGTAACTTCTTCTTTGTGTTTCACTAGGTCTTCTTGGATAACCCTTTTATGTATGACTTTCAAAGTTTTTTATGTTCCCGTTGTTAGCTTTGAAATTCATAGCTTTATGTCCAAAATTATTGCATGCATAACATAAACCAAAAAAGATAGTTTGATACCTGGGAGTTAAATATCTTCTAAAAGGAGTTGCTCTTATGAATCCTGATTCTTCTTGAGGCCTATCTGTTTTTGTCAGTCGTTGATTCTCAAATATGAATATTCTCGGTGGAGGAGTGTCCCTATAAGCTTCCTTGTAGGTTCTCCTATCCCCTTTGATTGTTTATGCATATCATTTTGGATATGTTTCTTGTTCTGTTGTTTTGGAGCTTGATACCTTTTCTGTCTGATTGTATCCAATTTTGGACTTGTCATGATGAGGATTTTGACTGCTGATAATTTCATCCAAAACTTTTGAGTTGTTCTACATATTTTTCTTTTGAATATCCTTTCTTAATGTGACAATATCTTCCTCCAAATTTCGAATCATATTGTCTCTTTCTTCTAGTTGTTCCTTGAGTTCTTATTCAATTCTTTTATCTTCTTCTATTTGAACCTTCAAATTTGTGATCATTTGTTCTAGTTCCCGAGTGTATTCTTTCTTGTTTAATTACACTTGTAGCTTCTTGTCTTTCTTTTTTTCTCTTCTTATATCTTCTATGAAAGTCAATAATTCTTCTCGGTAATCAACTTATGCCTCTTCATATTCTTCTTCAATGTCTTCTTTATTAGAGTATTCTACTGACATGAATATAACTCTTTATATCCCACTGTCACTGACTTCATCTTCATCTAATGAAGAGATGTCTTCTTTGCTGCAAAAGTTTTTCCTAAAATATTTCTTTATGGTTCTTTTCCCCTTATACATATGTTCTCTATTTGAGTAATTTTCATTATTCCTCTTTGTTGGTGCAATTATTTTCATAATATATTACCAAACATAAATTATCAACCCGGATTCTTAATCAAAAGAGTTGATGCACTATATGTGCCGATAACAGATAGGTTCCTATGTTTGATGAGTATAGTTCAATCAAGAAAACCATATAAAAACCAATACTCTGTTTTCACACTTCAAAGATAATACTCTTCACACAATTCATAAATTAGAAAGAAAAACTTGCAATCATGCACTCAAAAGATTTTTCTCAGATAATGCCTTGTCCATTTATAAACTCATGAAGTGGAAATATGGACTTTGAATTAGTTATCTGTAGCTTCTACTCTTAACAACAACTAGCAAACAAATCTGGGCACACTTCAACAATACCACTCCAAACTTAGAAGAGAAAATTGATAACAAAACTTCTCAAGCAAATAGTGAATCGAAAGGTTCTTTCTTAAGTGACAAATCTATTCATTAGAGGCTCATTAAATGAAAACATGAACTTAAGATCTATCTCCTGGAGAAACTAAACTAACAAGTAGGATGTTCCATTAAAGCTCATGTATGGTGAAATATGGAGATCTAACTATTCCTGCATTACCGCACTTTGCAACAAATTCGAATAGTGAAATCAAACAAAATATCATGAAATCAAAGTAACAAATACATGAAATGAAAATCTACACTAACAATTTACAATAAGCTTACCAAGTTGATCAGTGGCCCTTGCCGATGCCAACATGGGAGCTTTTAGATCCCCAGATGCTAACTTTTAAGAGAGACAAAATCATTGAATTCAATCTTGCATTAATCTCCAACAAGTAGGTTTACAAAAAGAGTCTTCTCATGAATCCATTCTACATCATAACAATTCTCCTTTAAGAGCCATTCTTATATCATGATAGTTCCTTTCTACTCAGACCTATGAGGTCTTATTTATACATACAATCCATGGAGGAATGGATGAAACTGAATCCCCAAACTAAGAAAACAATTTTTACAATTTTAAGATAAATCCCAAAAATCTTTGTTTTTTTAACCATTTGGGCAGATTCGAGTTAGTCCCCCACCCATATCTCCCAAACCAATTCTAATTTTGAAAAAACATCCTCTTGTTACTCAATTTATCATATTCTAGACAGAACCCATATTTTAGAATTTCTAGATCTGATATCATATGCACGAAAATCGAGGCACAAGTTGGAAGTTTGAGTCTTTTTTATAATTTTGGTAAAATCATTCCCCCTAAGATGGAGGTCCACATGTCAGATATGGTTGAATTCTGGCACATGTTTCCTCATGAAAACATTGTTCTAGACAAAACCCATGTGCCCGATTTTCCTCTAGAAGCTTTACAAAGTTTTGAATTATTTCTAGTACCAGATTAGCACAGGCTAGTACCGGAATAGGTGGAGCCTTGGTACCGGAATAGAATGGGTATCAGATCATGATGGTTAAGATTCAAAGTGATTAGTATCATACATAATCAATCATTTAATTTAATTAACTCAATAAAACTAAACAAATCATGCTTTAATCATAAGTTACCTCTTATGCAGGTGAACAAGGTCATCGAATGTATCATGGAGGAAACAATCAATTAGATACACATGGTATAGGTAAAATAGGCTCAGATAGAAGGTAATATAGGGCATTAGAAGTGTCAAAATGGAGACTCAACATTACCCCATGATTAAGTCATTGCATGTCCTCATGCAACAATGATCTTCAAAATTTCACAATTGATGATACTCCTCACGCAATCAAGCATTCCTTGAAGTTAAGTCTTATCCAATCTGTTTTCAATCAAAATTAGGAGAAAGTGATGGATGTGACTATAATACGATTATAGGATAGTGGCGAAGAGTTTTCATAATGACTTTGACCAATAGGCCCCCTTGGCTAGATTACCTTTAAAACAAAAGTGATATAAGCATAGTTTAGATATCATTTGAAGAGAGGAACACATAAAAGAATACATACCAAGATGATTAACTCATTTTAGATCCAAGTTTTTAGAGATGAATCTCTTCTTGTTTAGGTAAGGTGAATTACACATACCAAGGGTCCCACTTCTCGTGCAAACCTATTTTTTAAAGATAGAACTCTAAAGTGGATACTTGAAGGTTCTTCAGAACATCATCCAAGAGATATAAAGGTCATCTCGTAGCCTTGATTTGATAGTGATTGCTTCAGAATGATACCCAAGGGTTTATGTTCAGTTTTAAGTGTGCCACTTTATGTTTTTCAACTCCCTTTACCCGGCATAGCCCCACTGCCAATAGGCCTGTTTAGTACCTCAGTGGGTTTACCTTAGTACCATACAAGCATGGCCCCGCTGCTAGCAGACTTGTTAAGTACCCCGACGGGTTTACTTGTACTTCCTGATACTTCCTTTTTATTATATTACTCAAAATATTTAGAATTATGTATACTGCTCATTGATAGTTTTAGAGTGTAAGGAAGGCAGGTGGTACAAGAGTGTTTTAGAGTTATTAGGCACATAATTAATTGTTTGCAATTATCCCAAGGGTGACATCATCCACATTTAACTTAAATATCAACTATTCAATGTATAATGTAACATCTTAGATAATGACTAAGAGGCCCCTGTAGTTAATCCTATTAGGGTTCTCATGAAAGCTCATTGCGGTTTTGCAGGGCTATCCACCACATGATGTTTTCATCAATACCTTCAAAGAAAAACTTGTAAAGATAAACTTGGATAAAAACTTATTTGAATCAACTAGGTTAGTATTAGACATAATTGTGTCACCACTTTTCAATGGATATTTCAATTAGCAGTCACTTCTTCAAAATGATGAGGTAATAAGACAAGTGCACCCATTATCATATAGAGCTAAATGTGAAAATATATTCTTTAAAGGATAGCAAGGATGATTCATTTAGGGTTGAGTGTAGAAATGTAGGATGAAGATGTACATGAGAGTAAAAACAATTCAACACAAGACTTAAATGATCCTTGATAGAAAGAACATGAAGATATTAGCCCATACCTCCAATTACCTAAAGTGAAAACAATGTTAAGCACATGACAAAGATCATATCACTTTGGCATAAGTACCAGATAAGTAACTGGTATCAAAACATGTTTATGCATTACCATAATAGATAGTATCGGAATAGAGCAGTATCGGAACAAAGAAAGGGGTATAGACAGAGTGACATGATGGATGATTTTTGGTCATTCATGATGACAACCACTTCACCAAGGAATTTAGTGATAATATACGAGGAGATGTATATGAGGGCTTGCAAAATTTCATGGTAGGGAGCGTGCAATAATTGAGAGTAACCATATGTTTATTGCATAATTAGTCTAATTTATTTTAGTAAAATGAAAAGTGTTGAGCTTATACATCCTATTACTTGAATCGAGTAGCAAAACTCAAATACATGATTAGAGATACCAACACCTTATTACCAGTACGGGATTGCCTGAGTACCAGATGGAGGCAGGGTTGTGCTTCAATACTGGAATAACACAGAGGCGAACATTGTTTGCAGTACCGGATGAACGCAATTATGCATTACTGGAATATAATGGTGCAAGAATTCTTGAAATGACTATCAAATGCCAGCACTGAACATGTTGATTTGGCCTCACCGATGGAAGTTGCAAAAGAATATGAAGGTTTCGACAACCACTCCCCCATGCCTAAGGTTTTGGATGGCCTCATGCAAGAAATGTGATATGTGAAAAAGGGCTGCTCGGAGAATTGTGAACACCTGCTAAAAACAAACCAATAGAACTAATTAAAATTGGATTTGTATCCATGCTTATAAACAGAAAATTTAGGGAAAATGTCAAAAGTTGAATTATTAGCTAGGAATAAAATGGTTTGGAATTAAATTTAGTTTCAACTTCTATTAAAAATATCACTGAATTGGTCATCCTTGTGAAATAGTGGTCTTAAAATAGATAGGTAATGATAAAGAACGAATGCATCATTTTTAACAACTTAAGGAAAAAGAAGAATTTTAAGGAAATAGGTCATGAAGCACTCCCTTAAGTGCTATATTTCATTGACAAGGATGCCTTCTCCACCTTTGAAACCCTTCCAGTATCATGTGTGCATTCAAAGGATGAAGCGATTCCCTTCTCATAAGATTCCAAACAAAATCATCATAACTTTTAAAAAGAAATCTACTATAGGAACAAAAGATCGTAAACTGATTGTTTTATTAGCTTCTGACATTCCCATTTATGAAAATTATGAAAGATAGGTTTCATTGTACTTATGTGCAACATTTATTTATTTATTTACCTATCCTACTCTAATTGAAAAAAAGAAAATTTCCTTCAAGTATAGGAATACTTCCAATGAAGACGTGTGTAACAGGGTTAGAAATATATCGATACTCAGGTTTAAAAGATAAATTTTAATGCATACCGGAGTATGAAGGACCATTTTCTTTGATGATGAGATCAAGTAATAAATAAAAGAGTAGTGTGACCTAATAACTAATTGAAACCATATTTCAATAGAATCATTATATTCTTGTTTCTCTTCTTTTTTTAGGTCACACTAAATGTCCTCCTCTACTATGCTATGAAGATTATCCTCTTCAAGATGATTGGTATTTGGAGTACATACAAGATATATTGAGAGGCATGATAAGGACTCCTCAGTCTCAGGTTCCACTAGTTTCTCTCCATTGAATTCTATCCATGATTCTTTATTCTCCTTAACAAATTGACAAGAGGAATCTGACAAGACTTCAAACTCTTCATGTGGAGAGAAAACTAGATTCTTGATTGCTGTGAAGATATGCTCTTCCTGAGAGGCAGATATCCCAACTATTGTCAGAATGCGAGAAAGTTCTTGGAGGAACATTCTTCAAGCTCTTGATCATCCTTGAATTACTCTAGCTGGTTGATGATACTTGTTTCGCAACACAGATTAGTGCTCGGGGGGTTCTTACAACACCCCAAACATGATTTATCATTAAAGATCTAAATTTTAAAACTATTTGCAAAAGAAAAATGCACCAAACTTGATAGGTCATCCATAAAACCAATCCAAAACCATTAAATAAATATGATTCTAATACTACCTATTACAGTTTACAACTCCCTGACAACAGTGCCAAAATGTTGGTGCAATTATTTTCATAATATATTACCAAACATAAATTATCAACCGGGTTTCGTAAGCAAAAGAGTTGATGCACTATATGTGTCGATAACAGATAGGTTCCTATGTCTGATGAGTATAGTTCAATCAAGAAAACGATATAAAAACCATTACTCTGTTTTCACACTTCAAAGATAACACTCTTCACACAATTCATAAATTAGAAAGAAAAACTTGCAATTATGCACTCAAAAGATTTTGCTTAGATAATGCCTTGTCCATTTACAAACTCATGAAGTGGAAATATGGACTTTGAATTAGTTATATGTAGCTGCTACTCTTAATAACAACCAACAAACAAATCTGGGCACACTTCAACAATACCACTCCAAACTTAGAAGAGAAAATTGATAACAAAACTTCTCAAGCAAACAATGAATCGAAAGGTTCTTTCTTAGGTGACAAATCTGTTCATTAGAGGCTCATGAAATGAAAAGATGAACTTAAGATCTATCTTCCGAAGCAACTAAACTAACAAGTGGGATGCTCCATTAAATCTCATGTATGGTGAAATATGGAGATCCAACTGTTCCTACATTACCACACTTTGCAACAAATTCGAATAGTGAAATCAAACAAAATATCATGAAATCAAAATAACAAATACATGAAATGAAAATCTACACTAACAATTTACAATAAGCTTACCAAGATGGATCGGTGGCCCTTGCCGATGCCAACATGGAATCTTTTAGATCACTAGATGTTAACTTCTAAGAGAGACAAAATCACTGAATCCAATCTTGCATTAATCTCCAACAAGTAGGTTTACAAAAAGAGTCTTCTCATGAATCCATTCTACATCATAACAATTCTCCTTTAAGAACCAATCTTACATCATGATAATTCCTCTCTACTCAGACCTGTGAGGTCATATTTATACATAAAATCCATGGAGGAATGGATGAAATTGAATCCCCAAACTAAGAAAACAATTTTTACAATTTTAGGATAAATCCCAAAAATCTGTGTTTTTTAACAATTTGGGCAGATTAGAGTTAGTCTCGCACCCATATCTCCCAAATGAATTCTAATTTTGAAAACCAGCCCACTTCATACTCAATTTATCATATTATGGACAAAACCCATGTTTTAGAATTTCTAGATATGATACCATATGGATGAAAATCGAGGTGCAAGTTGGCAATTTGAGTTTTTTTGATAATTTTGGTAGAATCATTCCCCCTGAGCTGCAGGTCCACACGTGCGAGCTGGGTCAATTCTTCCACATGTGTCCTCATGAAAACATCGTTCTGGACAAAACCAATGTGCCCTATTTTCCTCTAGAAGCTTTCCAAAATTTTGAATTATTTCTAGTACCAGATTAGCACAAGCTAGTACCGGAATAGATGGAGCCTTGGTACTGGAATAGATAGGGTACCAAATCATGCTGCTTAAGAGTCAAAGTGATTAGGATCATATATAATCAATCATTTAATCGAATTAACTCAATAAAACTAAACAAATCATTCTTTAATCATAAATTACCTCTTATGCACGTGAACAAGGTCATCGAGTGTATGATGGAGGAAATAGTCAATTAGATACACATGGAATAGGTAAAATAGGCTCATATAGAAGGTAATATAGGGAATTATAAGTGTCAAAATGGAGACTGAACACTCTTATTTTTCTTATGAGGACATTTGTTAGCAAAATGACCAATACCATCACAATTAAAACAAGTCAATGGAAGCTTACCTTTATATCTGTCGTTGGTTCCCTTGTTCAATCTTCTGACAAAGTTGGCTACTTCTTCATCATCTTCCGAGATGTAATTGTTGCTGCTATGTTCTTTTTCTTTTTGTTTTCCCTTTTTTTTTGACCTTTTAGATGCTTTGAAAGATGCTTCTTTTATATATGGATTTTCCTATTCAATTCTCATTTCATATGATGTGAAGATTCCATGTAATCTATCTGTGTTATTGATTCTAGATCTATCTTTCTTCTAGTGTTGATATCTTAGGATCAAATATCATAGGAAGAGATCTTAGTACCTTTTGAACAATTACAAATTCTTTAATTTCTTCTCCCAGACGTATGATTTCATTTACTGTTTCATCGACTTGTAAGAAGTAAGCTGCAATATTCTCATATTCCTTCATCTATAGTTGTTCGAATTGACCTATGTAAGTTTGAAATTTTTCTTCTTTGACTTTTGAATCTCCTTCATAAATATTTTGAAGCTTGTCCCAAATCTCTTTATTGGATTGACAATGTATAACTTTGTTGTATACCGATTCACAAAGACCATTCTGAAGTGCATTTGTTACTTTGGAATTATTTTAACCGAGTTTTATTGTTATTTCATTTGTCGGCGGACTTGTTGTTTCTTTGTATCCATTTACAAGTGATTGCCAAATTTCAAATCCTTGTTCCTGTATATATGTTTTCATACTTCTGCTCCAAAATGCATACTTATGTCCATCAAATTGTGATATTCCATTTTTATATTGTTTCTCTCCATGATCTACCTTTCAATGGTCAAACTGATTTTTTAAGGAACCTGCTCTGATACCAATTGTTGGATTACTGAGAGGGGGGTGAATCAACAACAGAGAAATTTAATCATTTTTAACCACAAGATGCAAGTTTTATATCAATTTAGCATTATCATCCAATAGTTGTAGAGTAAATAAACAATGCACATATGATAAATCATACACATACATAGTACACCAATGTTCTTACGTTGAAACCCAAGGCGAGATAAAATAACATAACTTTTTTTCTTATATGTCTTTAAGAATTACATTCATTGGAAGCACCAACTTCCTTTGTTTTCCAGCTGCAACTGGAAGGAGGATGAAACCCCCTATTTTCCCATGCTACAACCCAAGGGAAGCTCCAACTCCTCAATTCTATGACTACGGCCAGAAGGAGGCTACAACCCCTATGTTCTCCGGCAACAACCAGAAGGTGGCTACAACCACCTGTCCTTACTCAGTCCAACCTCCTTGAAATAAAAGTAGAATGATGGAACCACTATCACACTATCATTGTGAGATACACTATTGCAAACCTATACCAATGAACCTGTAATCATCATGTACCATAAACAAGTGCATCAACCATGCACCAACCTGTACCAAACAAATTGTAATCGACCTGTACCATAAACAAGTGCATCAACCATGCGCCAGCCTGTACCTCAACCTGTACCATCAACGAGTGCATCAACCATGAACCAAATATGTACCAATCATGCATCAAATACACATAAACTATGACTCATCAAGATGTACCAACATCATCAACTATACACCTCATGTATGTGCCAACTCATCAACTACTTGTCTCAACCATGTACCCAACATGTACCTCAACCAAAAGACCTCATCAATTTCATCATCCAAATATGATTTGTAACTATGTAATAGACCTGGTGTATATTATCACATACCTACAAATCTTCCTTTACAAGAGACTAGCATTTTCATAAAACTTTACTTTAGTCTCACATGACTAGTTTTGGATTAGTCAACAACCCTAACTTGCAATAATCATAACTATGTACCTATAATGAATAAAGGTCTAAAAATAGTACCCAATGTTCTTCAATATGTTTTCTGCAATTTCTCCAGGTTTCACTTCTTGGAACCTCCTAGAAAATTAGTTATAGCAAAAATGGCATACCTTGTTGAATTATGGCTTATTCTAGAGAGTGTACTTGTAGAGAGTGCCCCACATGGAATATCTGTTGTATGGATCATAAAATGTTACACATAATACTACAGACTATATTATAACCAATACATTTTTTCTTAGGGAATTTGTATCAGGTATGAAGAAGTTATGACATTTTTACCCGAAATACATGATTTAGACTAGTTTCAGGACTAGCCATAAACCGTAGTTTCCACGAAGTGTAAGTCCAAAAATAAAACGACCCATAAGATGAATTTTTTATCACAACTACTTGTATATGTTTCCTCAACGACCTCCTAATTTCTCACTCTAAATCATTCTAGCAAAAAACATTATTGTGAAAATGGTGAGATGACCTATAAATAACATACCTTAGAAAACATCATCAAAAGAATTTATCCTACCTTGAATTTCATCCTTCTTTACTTCACCTTCTCTCTGAAATTCGGCTTAGATATCCTCTAGTTACTTTAGTCACTTTTAGATATTCAATATTCTCAAGTGTGATTAAAATGAGAGATCCTTTCCTCTTATTTATATTTTCATGTAGCTAAAGGGGTTACCTTTTAACCATCTTAACCCACTTTCCTTATTTTATGGTTAACCCACTTCTAACCACTTGTCCACCTAGTAATTTCTCCATTAAATTTATTATTTAAATAATTTCTTTTGTATCCACTTTGACTTATAGTACACTGATCACTTCACTTTATTATTTAAATAATTTCTTCTTTCCAACCACTTTGACTGCTTTGACTACTTTGGGGCTTTTAGATGACTCATGAGGGTTCTCCAACTTCACATGGCCATAACTCTCTAACCGTGAGGAGTTATGTGACATTACACATACCACCGAAAATTGAATGACATGTACTATCCATCTAGAATAGTATTACCTTCAAATATATTAAAACTCATACCATTATACATCAAACAAACTTGGCTACATTACCCAAACCTTTGTGCTACCAAAATTCGTTATCCGACTTTCTTTAAGGGTTGACATCAAATAAAACCAAACCAAATAATCAAAATGCACCTGGTGAAAAATGTGTATTTATCCCAAACCTATAGCATCCCCAATATGGAGATACCAACCTGGATCATCAACATAGTTTAAGGAAACAAAATGCATCATCATTAATCCTCCATCTACAACAGATGAGCTCTATTAACTAATATGCAATCATCACCAGTGATCCCACCAAGATAGAATCTTTAAGGTAACTGTTACATATTATTTCTAGAATTTTTTGAACTTAAAAGTAAATTTCATGACCCTTTATATTTTCTTCTTATTAGTTAGGAAAGACTAGTAGAGATTCTGGATTCTCCCAGTGTGTCACCATTTGTTGTGCTTTCACAACAAACTCCCAATTTTCTCGTCTTATCCTCTCTCCAAGATAAGAAATTGAGCCCCCCTTCAATTTTTCCAATTGGAACTCTCGCACTCTCTCCCTCGCGCAAATAGCTACGCTCAAGTTTTCCTCTCATTCTCCCCACCTCATGTTCAGTTACTCCTTAGATCACTTCTTCCTAATGATCCACACTTTGGAGAGCCCCCTCTTCCTGCATTGATACATGGCGTACCGAAGGGTGCATGCTTCTTCCTCCTTTGCATTGACATGCCATCGATTTTTCCATCAGTTCATCATCCATCTCACTTTGAACTTGGATAACGTGCTAACATGCTTCCGCCAAACCTCATTGAAACACATATTCATCGTAGGTGAAGTTCACGTGATCAATGTCATCTCACCAATATTGGTCACATTATTATATTCATCATGACACACCTTTCACCAGCTGAATCATTTCCACTCATGTCGTTGCGAAAAATAAAAGTGATGCTCTCTCCTTTTCAATTTATTTCACTACATATCGACTAGGTTCGCCTCTTCGTCCCCAACGCACTACCCATTGACAATTTTCCCTCCCTTGTCGCAAATGCATCAACAGAAGAATGTCAACCCCTCTTCATCATCGAGCGAATTGATGAAGATATTCTCCCTCTTGCCAATGTTGATCAAGTTAGCATAGCCTAGTTCTGTCTTCTGTCCTATCTCTCCCCCCTCCCAACTCAGACACTTCTTATCACACTTTTTGATTAGTCTCCTAAACATTTATGGTGACTAACCTCTTCAAGCCTAATTAAAATGTTAGTCAATAATTACCTATTGTATCTAACCTTCTCCATATGACACTGGGGACTAATTTAACGGTGTCATCGGTAGCTTTCATCGCATACATTGCCCCATCTTGATTATTTTTTGTTTCTTGATTTTATGACTGATTTTGGATTTTGAAAGTGTTACATAGCATCATATGGTTAGCCATAAGATATATTGGTCTTGCATCGACTCTGAGATACACTTTGAAGGAAATTTGATCCCTTTAGCCCCTAGGCAGTACCATACACTCTTAATGTCAGTTGGTTTTTTTGATAGATTTATATTTATATGCCCTGGACATATTACCTCAGTTTCAATGAATTATCTAAGAACCTACATATCACACATGACTCAGGAACTAACAGACACATATTTGGGGGAAGCAATAGCAAGAATGTGGCACATACTTCCATTGAAAACAAATTTGAGCAAAGTATTTGGGTATTATTCGAAGTGTTTTATCACCACCAAAATAGGCCTATTGTATATGTTACACAAGCATCATCCCAACGCAACTGACATAATCAAAATCTGAGGTCTGAAAGTGTCAAAATGATCATCTAGGAATTCCCACCAAGAAAGCCTCTACAGTCATGGCCATGACTAGACATGGATCTAATCAAATGTTGGAACAACATGTTAAGTTATCTTTATAGAAGTTTCTCTTTGTTTTCTCCTCTTTGAAAAAAAATGGCACCTCAATTGGGCATCGTATGAGGACGTTATGGGATTTCAAAGTTAAGCTATCATTGTCTCTTGCGAGTTCGACACTTAGGATTTTTTCCAATTTTGATTTCCCTGGAAGGAGAAGTTCCCTTTGAATTTTCCAAAGCAATTCATAATATTTCCCTTTAATTAATTCGATACACATCAGATGAGTTAGAACAAAATACTCTAATAGATATCAGAGGAGTTAGTTCAAAACACTCCAATACAAGTTGGAGGAATTAGTGTTAACTCCTCTGATGGAAAGCCAGAGGAGTTAGTACTAACTCCTCTGAAAAGGCCAGAGGAGTTAGTACTAAATCCTCGAAACATATTGGAAGAGTTAGTACTACTCCTCCAAATAAATTGAAGGAATTAGTACTAACTCCTCCGAACCTAAAAAAATTGTCTCATAAATCGATCATAATGTTTGACTTGGGTGTCTATTTTACGTGTACTTTATACCATTGGAAAGGTATTTAGGTATACAAATTCCTAGTTATATTATTTTAGAAATTCCTAAAATAATGTATAACTATTTTGATAAGAATATATAGTACATTGTTGATAGCCTAAAAAAACACAACACCTCAATCATGAGTGGACGAACCAGGGATTGAATCCAGGGAAGCTTACTTGACATTCCAATTATTTTATTTCTCATTCATACACGTTTTAATGATTAGTATTTATGGCTTATTTGTATTTACTCGCATATATTGTTAAGCCCAAATATTGGCTCATTACCCCTTGATTGGGGCATATTATATTAGTAATGTTATTTTATTTATGTCGGCTTTAGGCCATTAGTTGTAATTATACCTCCTAGTCTCCTATATATACCAAGGAGACATTTTCATTTTGAATCATCTTGTACTTGAACTTTTAAGTGGGGTAAAAGGAGGTTGCCCCCTTGAACAGGCTTATTATCTAAAATTATCTCTTTTTCAAGGCGTTGAGTTTATGAGGTTTTCCTATGCTATATTGATATTTGGTTCTTAACATATCGTATCAGAGCTCAAGGTCTTGGGGTTTCACTGCTACATTTGAGACAACTTGGAATTTTCCATATAACTGTTTTTCTACAATGTTTCAGAAGGAACGACTTGGATAATATTTAGTAGACGGATCGATGTACATTGGGTTCAAAATTCAACTCCCGAGACCTTATACTTTCGGAGATACAACCTATACAATATAGGGTTCTGGAATCATCTTGAACTGAGTCATTGCAGAATTTTCGCTATAAAAAATTCTCTGTAACGTTTCAAACCCTAAACTCCAGAGGATATTTACAAAAATTAGTAAATTATCTGTGGTAAAAATTTCAACTTCTGGGTCATCTTAAATTTGCAGATACACCCTGTGTAAGATAGGGTATCTGACTAGTCTTATTGACTAGTCTCAAGAGGGTGTTATAGGTAAAACAATCATAACCTCTTCTTAGAGTATCCAAATTGAGTGGGACTAGTTTGATTGGATCGTGAATAGTCTACAATATTTATGGTGCAAGTTTCAAAATTTTATATCAATTATTTTGTGCAAGCCACGCTATACAAGTGAGATCTTCTGGAAACGACAAAAATTGGCACATCCAATTTTGATCAGACCTGTGGCATTGCAGAGAAGAAATATCAAAGAAATACATAAAATAAAGTTTCATACCCATAAGGGCCTAAACGTTGGAGATACAACAGAAGAAATATTGTCTAGCAGAACCACCTCAAAATCAAGGTTCAAAAGTGATGTTTGGCCAACATGCCACCAAAAAAGGGAACTTCTACACCAAATAAGCCTCCAAAAAATCCTACTTAGACTCTTGATGAAGGTGATGAAATGCGTAGGGACATAAATGAACTACAAAAGAAGATGGATTCAATGGAATCTAAGTTGGATACTAAGATGGATTCAATGGAAGCTAAGTTGGATACTAAGATGGATGGTTTAAAAGGGGATATCATGGAAGTATTGAAAAATTTCGTAACAGAGAAGACACCTGAAAGTGAAAATGCATCCCATGAAATTCATGATGAGGACACCAGGAAGGCTAATCAAGAATGGAGAAACTCCAACTTTAGTTTGAATACCAACATCGTTCCTAAGATTGATATGAGGAAGTTTGATGGCAAGGACCCAATCACATGGATACTTCAGATGGAGCAATTCTTTGATCTCCATAATGTGCCACATACACAAAAGGTACGAATTTTTCTTTATATTTAGAACCTAATCAATTTGTATGGTATCAGTGCCTTTGTTCTCGCAAATCACTCGTCACTTGGACAATTTTCACAAAAGAAAAGATAGCACACTATGAGGATACAAGGAGAAATACCTTCTTTAGCCAATTGATAAATCTCAAGCAAAAGGGTTCAGTTACTGAGCACATTGAGAACTTCCAAAGACTGAATATAAAAGTAATTGATATTCCAGATGAGCACTTGATTGATGTATTCATAGGAACTTTAAAGGATAACATTCAACATGAGGTTCGCCTTTCGGAACCCGAATCATTGGGGATTGCATTTAAGGTGGCAAGAAATGTTGAAAGTAAAAATATGGCTATGGCTACTAGAAGGACCAATCCTAACATATATAGAGAGAACAATGTTCCTTCTTATAAAAAACCTCAACCTACAAGGTTGACACCTCAACAATTGGAGGAAAGAAAAGTAAAAGGTTTATGCTTAAATTGTGACAACAAGTACAATAAGGGACATAAGTGTGGTGAGAAGAAATTATTCTACATAGATTGTGAAGAGGAAGAAGAACAAGAACAAGAACCATCTCAAGATGAAAACATAGAAGAAATTTCGTCTGAAGAGTTGACTCCCACTATATCGTGTAATGCATTGGCTGGAATTAACACTCCTCAAACCCTCAATATCGAAGGATACATCAAAAAGAAAAAGGTATGTTGTTGGGAAATAATACCCTACGGACTAGCAAGCTAGGGTTAGGCTTGCATGCAGATCATGACCCTAAAGAAATCACTTTAACCTATCACCCCAAAACTCCAACCCCTTTTTCACATACAAGCATGGAAAAGACCTACTAACCTTTTTATTGATGTTTGGTGTAGATCCTCCGTTGTGCTTTGTCCGTTTGCTTACGCTGCTCCTTCCAAAGACAATCCTGCAATCAAGACAAAACACTACGCATGCATGCTATTTTTCTACTAGAGGGTTAGAGAATAAGCATAAATCGAATAAAACATACAAAACTCATGCATTGGGATGGGAAAAGTATTCTTTTATTAATCTCAAGATGAATCAACTTACAATAATGATAGAAATCAGCGATTGTTCCTTGATCTTGATCCTGGGCTCCTCCTCTTCTTTGTCCTCCAACTGCTTTGCTTGAATTCTTCTTAGGCTTGAGGAAAGGCTAAAGGGTTGGGACAAATGGATTTGACAATTGGGAAAAGTTTCTTTGCTATCTTTTTCCTCCTTCCAAATAGTACCCCTACCCCTTCTTTTATAGGCTATAAGGAGCTAGGGTTTTGGACAAACTCTCGGCCATGCATGGCTGGGAGTTTCAGTTAACTGACCCAAAGCTTTTTGTCCCATCAAAAACTTTCCTATTTTTGTGCTTTGTTAGGTAAACGCGAGCTGTAGTAGGCCAGCCAGCATTCCAATGCGTGCAGTAGTAGGCCTGCCAGCATTCCAACGCGTGCAGTAGAAGGTTAGGGCGCGTGCCACTTGATTTAAGAGGATTTTCAAGAGTTTATTCAGCATGGATTTGGCAAGGAAAAGATATGAGTTGGCCTGATGCCAGGTAATCATGTGTGGTGCAATTTAGGGTTATAATAGATTCCCCCTAATGTGTGAGGTCAGAAGACCATCTGATGGCTGAAATACATTACCAATTCTTTACCAATCTGTACTGATATGCTGAATGAGTGAGCCTAGGAATCAGGAATCAGGAGGCGCCATCTGCAAAAAATGTCAAATGTCTCACCGAGGCGAGCATACCCATGCTCGGAATAAAAAGAACCATGGCTACCAATCAAATACACTGTAGATCCATGTCAAATAACTCTGAAGAGTAGCCGCGAATAATACACAATGGAGCTACATCTCGAAATCAGAAAGATATACATATAAAGTATCCATATCCTAGAAGTTGATTTGGCCTTATGGTTGTACTTCAGAGCTTGAGCAACAACTTCAAAATCTTCTAAATTCAGGTAGGAGTGTAATATGAGTGTACGAATGCACTACCGAGAGGTCTTCGACGGCTTATCGGTTATTGGACTTGATAATATTGATGATTGGACTGAAGGCTTCAGTGATTTCGAACAAAGACATGATTTGACATTTAGGATGGTCGGGTATGCGGACAAGAGACATATTGCAGAGGGGATGACTCAGGCTTAGTGACGAACTTCCCTTGGACAATAGCACGAAAAGTGATTGGACTCAGGCAGCATATCTGTTAATCATAAGTCTACGAAGCAGGAGGCAACGCAAACTCTCCATATGTTTGGAAGAGTAACCAAACGGTGGAGGACACAACTCTGTATAGCGAGCAAAGCTTCCTAAGGTCGTACTACATCCCATAGTCTGATGAATAAAATGGACAGATGTGCTTTATCCAAGGGTGACTCATGATGCTGCCAATAAAGAAAATACTTTTCCCATCCTCTTTTTGGGGTATATTTGATTTTTTTGTTCTTTTTGATATTTTGTGAAAAAGAATAAAGGAATATTACGTTACAATGGAGGAACGAGCACCGCAAACATACATTCTCAAGGCACAAGGACAAGACTTATGTTCTAGGAGAATGATACTCGGGAAAAATCCTCCAGTGGCCAAAGGTGTTAAGACGCAGAAGAAAACTGTTACAAGACTGATAGGTAAGGTATGAAAATGCGGTTGATAGAACACACAATGGTAACGTCCTTCAATGTAAGTTTAATGAGCCCAGAGAAGGGAAGCTCGGTGATTTTTCATATTTAGAGAGTCTGAAAAAGCATAAAAGGAAACTCCATTGGGGTACCTTTTTCATCAATAGTCTAATCGGTTCGAAAAGGGATAAACTAGCACCGATTAGACGTCAATTCAAAACCATTTTAACGAGTGTGAAAAGGACAAGATCACTCGACTATTTTTTCACTTTTAAGGAGTCTGAAAAAAATCTTAACTATGGACTTCGTCAGGAATGTTCTTCTGGACCATTTTAATGAGTGTGAAAGAATAAGGTCACTCGACAATCTTTTCAATTTTAGGGAGTCTGAAAAGAGCTTAACTATGGACTCTGTGGGGGTTTCTTTTTCGTAAATTTAGTCCCTTAGGCCCGAAAAAGGAATAAAAGTATATCTGAGGATACTCTTCTAAAGAATGGGAATTCAATAGAGTATTCCTTTGTCCGTACAGTTGGTCATCCAGACCGAAAAAGGGGTAAACTACTGCCGGACATATGTGACTTCAAATTTCAGTTTAACGAGTGTGAAAGGGCACAAGATCGCTCGGCAATCTTTTCATGTTTAAAGGGTCTGAAAAGGGCTTAAAAGGAGACCCGTTTAAGGAACGTTCTTCTGAACCAATTTAACGAGTGTGAAGAAACAAGGTCACTCGACAATCTTTTCATCTTTAAGGAGTCTGAAAAGGGCTTAAAGAAGACTCCATAATAGTTACTTTTCTCAGTTAATCCAGACGAGATCGAAAAGCATAAATGCAGTCTCGCCAGATGTTTCTTTCAGATCTCAAAGCAAGCTTGGAAAACAACAAAGTTAGCTCATGATAGACTCTTTGTGGGTCGATGCCTGGCATCTCCTTGGGGGAGCCGTATGCTCGGACGAAAACATTGTGTATGATGCCAGGGGTTCTGGAGATATTGATAGGTATCATTTCAGCAATGGTTGCCATATTACCCTCAGCATAGATCTTGTGTGTAGCTAAGGGATTAGTATGACAAGAACTATCTCCAATCATAGTCATGGTGAATTCTCCTGCTTTGATTCGGCTTAACTTTGGGAGGAAATATGATCTGTGATGAAGATCTTCCC
The DNA here is from genome assembly GCA_009831015.1 of Picea engelmannii. Classification (NCBI taxonomy): domain Eukaryota; kingdom Viridiplantae; phylum Streptophyta; class Pinopsida; order Pinales; family Pinaceae; genus Picea; species Picea engelmannii. The sequence goes on along the minus strand of ML776915.1, from coordinate 36,855 downwards.
AAGGTTTGTCCAGACTAGTCATTGCTTCGATTACTGCTTCATTGGAAGGTAATACTAAGTCTAACGAATCGGTGGTAGCAAGAGAATCCTGAGCCCAAATAGGCTCTGGAAGCGGATCCAACTCTTGTACGAGAGTCAGATCAGGGTTAGCTGAAGCTTGTTGGACTAAAGAGTACGCTACTTCAGCAGCCGACAAGGGCATGGACATGCCAGAGTGCCCTGTCTCATCCATTGTGGCTGATGGGGAAGGAAGAATCCACGGATCCTCAAAGTAAGTCGTGCGGAACGACGAAACATGAAACATCTCAGCCTTGTAGTGATTTGATATAAACTTGACATCATCATGAGGAGGTGGGTAATCGAAGGTACCCATCATGAGGAGGTGGGTAATCGAAGGTACCCATCAAGGATGGGCACAAACCAAATCCTACATTAACGACACCAGGTTGAGGATTATCTATCATGGGAACCGTGGATGCCCCCAAAGCTGGGTCAGGTCTAGAGAAGGACAATTGATCAATGGTCACTATATGACCCTCGTGTGGAAACAACAAGAATTGGAAAACTATAGTGACCACATCTTGCATAGCATAAGTCCAACTATGACCTAACAATAGGTTATAGTCGAGGGGGGCATCGACTACCTCTACTTTGACGCACACGGTCTTCCCTCCTAACTGTACAGAGAAAGAAGAAACGATGCCAGGTGGTCGGAAAGAATGACCGTCGAACACAGTGAGGAGAGTAGGTGATGGAGACAAAGCGGGCTGAAAAATGGCCTTCCAACATGCTAACGACATAACGCAAGTCGAAGCGCCCTCATCGACCACCATGTAGAATATATTCCATGTAAAAGTTTTCGTGGGATGAGCCACTACTATCTGGAACGCGACGTGGTAAGGCAGACAAGGTTTCAAGTCGGTCGTATCTAACATGATGGTACCCGAGTTACAAGTCTCAGTAGAGCCTAAAGCAGTCAACAAGGCTTTCCTCTAAGCATGGCAACTTTGGAGGACCTCCAAAGTGGACATTGCACAAGGGGTTTGTGATAAATCTTCCACCACAGAGTAATTCTGGGTGGCCCTTGCGTTTGGGTTGTGAGAAGCTTTCTTAAATGCACCCTTTGGAATGCGTGTCATTGTTTCACCCAATGTCTTCTCGATATATAGAGGAAGACAGGGGATCTCGACTTCTTTACCCTTCTTAGAGGAACTTGGTTTACTATAGTCATGTGCTCTAGTCGTTATTAAAGCATCACCCCTAACCATATATACATTCGTGGCTGAGGAACTGTTTGGAGGAGGGTAGGTTTTCTGGCTGCCCCCTTCGACACTTGTAGAGGCTTGAGTTAAATTTTTCCCATGCTGAAAGGGATTAGTCAACATGGCTTGTTGTTGCTATGTGACAAACTTTTGGGCCTCTGCAAGTTGAGGACATAGATGGGTCGGGTGGTCTTCTGCACACAAGTTGCACGGATACCTCGCCTTCTTGCATTATTTTTTCTTCCCTTCAAGCTGCTGGGAGGCCTTTGGGTTAGTTTTCTGCACGGAGTGTACTTCCGACGTTTGGGTAGGAGGAGAAGCCAAAGCAGTAGTCTGGCTGGCCGCTGAGTGTTTTATAGATAACTGTTGCAATTGTTTTGACAATTGCTCAACGGGCTTGGTTTGTGCCGAACCAACGATACCATCGGCATGTGATCTGGCTCTCTATCTAGTTTTATCCAGTATTGATCGTGGAGCATCCGACAGGATGTTGTATATTAAACCAGACTGAGAATAGATAAGCTCAAACTGTTGATCTCTCATGATGACATCTTCTTTGGAGAACACCCCAGAAGTTGTGACGTCTTTGGATAATTGTGGGACTAAAGACTTAAGGAACAACTCAAGAAGGAATGTTGGTGGAACTGGTACTTTGATTAGACTCTTTTGACGTCAACACTCTCGGATATGGTCAGAGATATGGTCCGCTGTCGTCTATTTGAAATTGGCAAGCAGCTCCGTGCCCGCGTCGTATCTCACAGGTAACTAGAAATGGTTAAGGAAGGCCATCGCTAGTTCACCAAAAGAAGAATATCTTGAGTGATCAAGCTTGATGTACCATTTCGCGGCACTCCCCATAAGAGTGCATTGAAACAATCGCAACTAGACGGAGTCATCTTTCAGTGAGTTAGATGAACACCAAAGGTGGAAAGTAGTCACGTGATCACCTGGATCTTCGTTAGGCTTGGCCTCGAACTTTGGAATGTCTGAAGGCAACTTAGTTGGCATAGGAGGCCAATGTGGATCATGACAAATAGGATCATTTAACAACCGTGTCAAATCTGGCAAGTGTAATGTCGCCAAGAATGGTAGTTTAGGTTGCTGCTGATAGCCTGGGGAAAAGGGTCCTTGGGTTTGACTGGCACTAGGTTGCCAAGAAAAGTTTGGCTGTTGGCCCTGATTCTGGTAGAAACCATAGCCCTGACCAGCGTAAGGATTTTTCATCTGAGGAGACATCATTGGTTGATTCCCCATGAAGGACATAGGATGTTGGGCATTTATCGTGTTTGACGGACTTTGGGAAGGATTACCCCATGCCGGTATTGATGGGAGAGGCATAGAAGTCTGTCCGGGGTTCCATTGACTGTGGAAAGAATTACTCCAGAATGACATTCTAGAGCAAGGAACGGATCCTTGTCCCGAGTTCCAAGGTCCTGGTATATGTGCCCCCGGCGCAGGAATAGTACCCTGTGCCGGAGTAGACTGTCCAAAAATGGGTGTTCCCCTAGATGTGAAAGCAGTGGATGCGAAAGTGTTATTACCAAATGTCCCATTCCAAATAAGCGGTGACGAACCTACCGACAGAGTTTGTGTAGGTGTTCCTTGACTCCCCGCTCCAAATGAACTTGTGTGTGTAGGTTGCCCGGTGGACTGTTGATGCAGACCACCAAGCGAAGGGGACGAAGGAGAGATGTGACCTCCAGTGTAAGGAAAAGCATTGAAAGGGATAGGAATGCCCCCAAGTTGACCTTGAAGAAGAGCGTTAGAGCTCCCTGCCCCCAGGCCCAAAGTCTGTAAAGTGGAGTAAGTGAGTGCAGGACTGGTGCCCGAACTAGGCATACCGTATGAGAATGGAGGGCCTATCGCACTAGGTTTGAAGGGAGGTGTGGCCGCCACAATAGATAGGGACAGGCCACTATGCGACGTAGTTGCGGTCGAGACCATAGTAGCTCGGACTGACGACGGCAAGTTAGGAGATTCTTCTCCTGTGGTAGCAACGGTGATGGGAATGGAAGAATTCCCAGAGGAAGTAACAACGTTTGTTGCCATAGCTGTGTGAGGCACTGATAGGCTTTTATAAAATTGAATTGGCACAATAACTTGCGGCCAAGTATCAGTGGTTGGGGTTTCAACTGAACCAAGATTGGCAATTGATTCCTCCGGGATTTGTTTGGGCTCAATGGTTTGAAACCCGGTTGCTTCGAAAGGCTCTTGTTGGTCTAACCTCCACCTCAATGGTGGCGGGGGTGGCTCCAGTATAACCGGTAGCAGGCCCAGAAGCCTTCATGACCAACGGAGCTCTGAATCCTCAACTGTGTGAGAAGATCCATGACACGCTAAGGTATTCTACATGATCAAACAATAACACACACTAAAAAGAAGCCCCTAAGAGATAAATCAAGCAAACACTAAACTAGTTGGAAGAACNGCAGTCACCTGTGTATGTCCCTAGAAAAGATTGGCAACTAGTTTGCCAGCACGCGAATAGTCACCAGGAAGGTACAGTCGATAGTCGGGTAGACCACAATGAGCAGGGTATCAAGCCCGAAACCTGTCAAGGGTATCAAGAGAAAATGGTCTGGAAGACAACTGAGGACCTCAAACGGATTCGAGACCCACGAAGCCCCGTGGCAAATGAAAATGACAGAATCCCTCAACAAATCCTCGATATGTGTTCTCCACTACACTCGGTCCGGCTTTGGAGGGTTTATCTCCGCTACCTTTCCTTACGCGACCTTGTGTTTAGCCCCTATGTTAGAGGGGGGTCCCGGATAACTTTCACGTAACTGGACTTCTACACTCCCTATGACAGACTCCAATGTTTGGTTTGAGTGGCCTTGGAGGATTTACTCTCCAACTTATTCCAAGGCCCTAGTCCTGAGCTAGTGTATGAACCCTACAAACAAAAGAGTCTAATAGATTTTAAATTAGCATTTCTTTTATGGGATTTTTTACGTCACAAGGTATGAAAGTGAAACTGATGGTGTGTAAAGACTCAAAGAAAAATGAATAAGAAATGCTTGGAAACAAAAAATTTTACAAAAAATGCAAAAACCAACAACTTTTCACTAAGAAAGACTTCTTTTCTTTTCAACTTTTCTAAGATTTCATGCAGCAAACATAAAGGAATTTCTCTCAATCTACGAGCTACTTATGCTCCTAAATGCTCTGAAAAAACTTATGAAAAAAAAAACTTCTTCCTAGCTATTGATGCAGTGACACAATCTTCAAATAAAGAAGCAAATGAACAAGAGATTTTTATTTATTTATTTAAGTGCTAAATGAAGCAACAGAGGGAAAATGACGACAAGCACAAAACCAAGAAAACAAACTAAAATTCTGGTTTAAAGTGCATATCACAAAGAACCAGAGAAAAGACGCACAGTGGTAATCAACAAAGCACCGACTCTTATGCTTGTCTAAAAACCATAAAACAAAATCCTTTTTTTTTATTTTTCTTTTTAATCAACAATCAACTAAGAAAAAACGAGGCAAAGGATGAGAGGCCCTAACCTACTGACTGTGCCGCCCTAGACTCAAACCCCTGAGAGGCACACTTCTCACCACAGGAGGGGATGACTGCCCCACCCAGGCTGAAAAGAAACCAGTCAAGCCTGTGACTGTCACTGAAACAACACACGTGCAAATGCGTACTAAGCTATAACAACGCGCGGGTACCCGCGAGCAGAACTTGCACAGGCCACAGGTCTGTATAAATGCTAAGACAAAACAAAACACAGGTAGTCCAGACCTGAAAAGGCCTCTGGTATTGACAACCAAGGTCTCTTAAAGGCTTGGATGCTTCTTCTTATCAGAAAAGAAAAATAATTGCAAAAATAACAAACGCAACAAAACAGACTGAGACAAGACTGTACACCAACAAGACCCAAACAGGATCCAGAAAGCCCCCTGAGAATGTAAAATTATGACAGGGAAGAGGAGATTGCCTCTTAAGCTCTCTGAGCCCTACACACTATTGAAACCACTACAGTAGGCATTCAAACACGGGTTGTAGAAGGTTAGGGTGCAGGTTACACACGTACAGGAGTTCTGCAGGCCACGTGTACCTTTGTGTGTCCTAATAATAAATGTCAAGCACAATCAAGGAAAAACTGGTATAAAGAACCAGGTTCCCTGTTAGCTTTGACCTAACAGAAAACAAACAAACAAAGAAACATAGAATATGATCCTTTAAACTACCCAAAAACCTCCACCAAATCCGAAAACCCTAAGAGTATCTATCCCCAGTGGAGTCGCCAATTCTATTGTTGGGAAATAATACCCTACGGACTAGCAAGCTAGGGTTAGGCTTGCATGCATATCATGACCCTAAATAAATCACTTTAACCTATCACCCCAAAACTCAAACCCCTTTTTCACATACAAGCATGGAAAAGACCTACTAACCTTTTTACTGATGTTTGGTGTAGATCCTTCGTTGCGCTTTGTCCGTTTTCTTACGCTGCTCCTTCCAAAGACAATCCTGCAATCAAGACAAAACACTACGCATGCATGCTATTTTTCTACTAGAGGGTTAGAGATTAAGCATAAATTGAATAAAACATACAAAACTCATGCATTGGGACGGGAAAAGTATTCTTTTATTAATCTCAAGATGAATCAACTTACAATAATGATAGATATCGGCCACCGTTCCTTGATCCTGATCTTGGGCTCCTCCTCTTCTTTGTTCTCCAACTGATTTTCTTGAATTCTTCTTAGTCTTGAGGAAAGGCTAAAGGGTTGGGAAAAATGGATTCGGCAATTGGGAAGAGTTTCTTTGCTATCTTTTTCCTCCTTCCAAATAGTACCCCTACCCCTTCTTTTATAGGCTAGAAGGAGCTAGGGTTTTGGACGAACTCTCGGCCATGCATGGCTGGGAGTTTTAGTTAACTGACCGAAAGCTTTTCGACCCATCGTCAACTTTCCTGTTTTTGTTCTTTGTTAGGTAAACGCGGGTTGTAGTAGGCCATTCAACGTTCCAACGCATGCAGTAGTAGGCCTGCCAGTGTTCCAATGCGTGCAGTAGAGGGTTATGGCGCGTGCCACTTGATTTAAGAGGATTTTCAAGAGTTTATTCAGCATGGCTTTGGCAAGGAAAATATATGAGTTGGCCTGATGCCAGGTAAGCATGTGTGGTGCAATTTAGCATTATAACAAGGTAATAGTCCTAATTGATTCTGGAAATACTCATAATTTCATTCACTATAAATTAGCCAAAGATCTCAATTGCTTTGTATATCCAGTGCCAGAGTTTCAAGTAATGATTGTAGATGGAGGAACTATCAATTGCTCAGGAAAATGTAATAATATCAATCTTACTATTGGGGAATATGTAATGAATAGTCCAATGATTGTGATACCCATGGGTGGTGCAGATGTTGTACTAGGAATCCAATGGTTACAATCATTAGGAACAGTGGCTTTTAATTTTCAAGAACTTTTCATGAAATTTTCATTGGAAGGAAAATAATTTGAGTTAAAAGGTATCACAGGGAAACCCGGTAAGGTGATAAGCTCTAACGGCATGAAAAAATTATTGAAAAAGGGGAATCAAGGCGTTATTGCACAACTATGCTCATTAGATGTTCAAACATCTAAGCCATCTATTCCTCAAGATCTCCAAAGGATCATTGATAAGCATTCCAAATTATTTTAAGATATTCCCAAAGGTCTTACACCCACTCAAAATCATGATCATGAAATTCACCTAATTCCTGGGAGTGTTCCTCCTAAGATCAGGCCATACAGATACCCTTACGCCCAGAAGAGTGAAATTGAGCGCATGGTTGAAGAAATTTTAGAGGATGGAATTATTAGACCTAGCCAAAGTTCTTACTCTGCACCAATGGTACTGGTATTCAAGAAAGATAGCTCATGGCGTATGTGTCCATATTATAGAGAGCTCAACATGATCATTATTAAAGATAAGTTTCCCATTCCCGTCATTGATGAATTGTTATATGAACTACAAGGAGCAATCTATTTCACAAAATTGGATCCTCATTCAGGGTATCATCAGATCATAATGAAGGAAGAAGATATCCCAAAAACAACATTCTGAACTCATGAAGGCCATTATGAATTTTTGGTCATGCCTTTTGTCCTTACAAATGCACCTTCCACATTCCAAGGGTTGATGAATTTCATTTTCAAGCCCGTCCTTCGAAAATTTGTGTTAGTATTTTTTGATGATATACTAATCTATAGCAAGTCTTGGGAGG